>DWNJ01000303.1:0-16320 GCA_018250275.1 Udranomia eurus | reverse complement strand
GCAAATATTAATTATAATTCATCTGTACCTACTTCAATTAAATTTAATTGATGAATGCGCCACTTCGGCCGCGTGTGTGCTACTCAAAAGCACTGTTCAGACAGCTCTCATTTACATTTAATATCTCGTTCGTGAAAGATCAAACGATAAAGATAAAATCTCCATAATATTATACATTTTCTGTTTATTTAAATTTCGTTGTTCATGGCCTTTTCTAGTCCTTTGACATGCAATTATGAATAATTGCTACATCCATTTCTTAATGTTCGATCATTAACCTAGTACTGCCTTAATTAAATCAATTATATTCGAATATGTATACAAAACCACAATAATTATACACAAGATTTTGCAGAATCTGAGTATGAGAAGGTATCTTATTTTCTAGGCATTCTTTGGTTGCGCAGAGGTTTTATGCCCAAAAGTGGGACATAAACGCCAATCTTCTTCTTTACTAAAGCTAATGTTGCCTTCCTCTATATTGGCTACTGTTGTAAGGCACTCACCGATGAACCGTATGGCCTGCGGGAAGTGGACAGCGAGGTTCTGGCTCCAGTGGTCGGCGATGGGGATCTTCAGGTAGTTGATGCCGCAGCCCTCCGCCTCGAACGTGTTCGGCAGGTCCGGCGTCACGTTCAACACGTACTGCAAGTGTAATATGTAATATGCAATAATATCATTTATCATTCATTTACAATAATGTCATTTATCATTAATTTGCTATAATATCATACATGTTTTACAATAACAGTATCTACATGGTTAGATTGTTTAAACGATAGAAAGATATATATTAATACTTTACTTTATTTTCGTTCACAAAGTAAAATATTAAAGCACTTACTATAATAAAATACTATATAACTTAAACATACAATTAGCAAAGATTTATACAATACTTTAATTAACAGTAAATTATATATATATTATATATATTAAACAAAATAATTTGTTATGGAAACGCAACGTTTCAAATCACTTTAAAGTACTTACTTACGAGTATAGCAAAATTTGATTTTATAAGATTTGATAAGTCTTAGGATAAATATATTCATAAGTCTATGTAGTATAAGTTGTCTATGCCTATTATTTCAAAATTAAGTTGGTTGTTTACATTTTTCTTTTGTAGTCATGCTAAGAGATATTTCTGGACTAGATTTCAATTGGTTTAACCTTTTGTGTGCTTAGAATAGAAAACATTTAGATAATTTTAACAAAAGTGCAACGTGACCTTTCCGTTGAGTTTCCATTTCTAAATCTCAACAATTTGAAACTTTACTTTTTGGATTGTTTAGTAAAAATCGTTTTTAATAAATAAGCTGTATAAATAGTAATATTTATACCTCGTTGATACAGAGATGTCGGTATCTTTATTCCATTTTCTAATTTCGATTTTCTAAGCAATTTTTTGTATTCGAATTATACTTTAAACAGTCCAAAAAAAAATTCTTCATCTTAATTGAGCTCATTACAGTAAAAACATTGAATGTTTCGATCAAGTCCATAATATATTCTGTAAATTAGAGTTGTCTACAACGATAAGCACACTACTTAAGAATTGAGACTCTTTATTTCTAAAAAGGATAATAAAAATAGCTTTCAAAGAAATACTTAAAAAAACAGATTAAATAATGTCTGTGTCAGCAAATCATTGTAAACAGTGTACGTAAAGAATCGATCTTATGAAGATCTAGCTTACCTTGATATTATGCCTGGCGAGCGCATCGCAGTCGCCGCTGTTGGTGGAGTTGCCCAGGTACAGGTTAGGCAGGATCTCGATGGGGAAGTCCTGCTGCTGGTGGATGTGCGTGTCCTCGCACTCCGACGACGAGCCCGATGACAACGCGTCCTCGCTGCCCGACCCGGATATGCGGAGAGACCTGAAACGTACCAATGTACTATGAATGTCACGTACCATATATTCACAAGTTGAGACGACATTTTCAGGGCAAAACTCTTACAAAGAATATCAAATTCGTACCAGACGTGAACACTTCGAATAAGTCGAAGACATACTTCTCAGGGGAGGGCAGCCATTTTTAAGTTTTCGTGTTATGTGTAAATGCGATACCCCGAAAATAAATAAGCTTTGATATATTTATTACTAACTTTGTCACATGTCAGCCAATTCAAGGCGTGAATAAATCAGCATGTTGGCTGTGGTTGTATGGAAATAAACGATCTTGAACGGTAAGCTAACTATCACTATACATTATCCCATAGGCAATATTGCCTCAGCAGTGTTCTACTAGAACTGTATTCCTATCGCGGGAAAGCAGAAGATTTATTGCTTATAGTGCTAAAAATGAATCTGTGCTGGATCTAAACTCTAAAGGAAGACTCTTATTCTATTCACAGGAGAGTTAGAAAAATAATGCCTGCTCAATTTGAAGTTGGCTATAAACTCCGATGTCCTTGAATAACGTAATACATTGTCGGTTGGCGATATTTCCAATTTATCTTTCTTTAAAAACTCCAAACCATTGCATGATTACATCCGATAGATAGTTTAAATCTGAAATGTCTTAAAACGCCGACCATTTCAGAAAATAGAATTCAATTAATTCCAAATACATCAACATTAACAATTCCAAATTCGCATAACAATTTGGTGCTCATCACGCAACTAATTAGAATCTAATGACAATAATCTGACCTAAAAGCGCAACAATAACCGCCTCCCACGATAATCTAGGGCTCGATTACATCATGTCGTGCCACTAACACCTTTCAGTGGTTGGTTGTATGTAAAAGTTGCAAGCGAAAATGCGGAAAGGCGTCGGCGTGGGGGAGATGCGAGGTGGAGAGGCGAGGGGGTGACGGCGGCCCGGGCGGCGATCGATACCAGGGTTGCTCAATGGGGATGGAGGCCTCGGCTCACCATTCACCTGCCCCCGCGGATCAATGGCCGCCCACACAACGCCTCCGCGTCCCCCGCGCGACGCCAACGCGTCTACTCCCACGCTATACTTTTCCGAATTCGCCCTCCCGATCGTCTCGACGCCATTCAATATGCCGTTTTGGAAACAATCAAATTAGCCACCGAGCACGCCACCGAGAAATGCCAATCAAATATTTCTCACGTCGCCACCGACGTTCAAATCAACAGTTCTGGGATCAACGCAGTAAAAGGTATATTGCTTCGCCGTGAGATGGGATGTCACTCGTTTTCCGGAGTACTTTTTTGAACCTATTAGGGATACACAGGAAATTTCATTCGTGCTAGTGCGTAATTTCCTAGACAAAAGCACCATTTTCTTTATCTTATAATTGGTGTCTATTTTCTTGTAATTTGTAAAGCCCAGAATACCTGCAGGAATCACAGGACAGGACTAAGATTGAAATTGAATGAAAAGTTTCAGTCATTACAGTATTTTTGGCTATGAGATAGGAGAATGGCATTATGAATACGATACATGTACGAGTATAGGTAAATCAAGATTTGGAGATATTTCATAAACATTTATCTGGTAGCATTTTGCGACAACCGCTCTTTCAGCATTTGCCCTACGGCTATATACATTTGTCCCTGTCAGGAACTGTTATTAAAGTTTAATTTCAATACACTGTATTTGACAATGTCAAGCAGACCGAGGAGAAAGTTTTCGCAATGAGTGTTCCAGAAGCCTGCGAAAGTTAGTAATAATAATAATATTCTTCATTGTATTCTACAGATAAATAAAGATTTTAGCATAAAAAGGCGGTCTTATCGCTAATCAGCATTTCTTCCACACGACCTTATTGTGCGGAGAAAAAGAACAAGATATACCTATAGGTGGGGTGAATTACAAAGCATTGGAACTATGATTTGCAGCATAGATTCAATTTCAGTGAGTATCTTAATAGAAATCTTAAAAATCGACTCGGACGTCTTCTTTTTCAATTTCTTCTTCGAGAAATACCTTTTATTTCGCGGTGACTATCTTTGAAAAGATTTTGAGGGTTCTCCCACGGAAAAAATGACTTACTGCTTTATCTTATTTTCAACTTGTTTATATCATCAACAATTTACTACTATGTTTCGATTAAAACTTTCAGTGTTCCTCGTGTTAGATACCCACTTGTTATTACTAGTGTAAATAAATAAATATTAAGTTAGGTGTTTCACAGCTCGTGCTACTAATTAAAATAGCCTTCGCTTCGTTATGGTTCCGACGCCCACACAGACAGTAACTAGAAATCAAAACAGTTCAGGTAAATTTGCGATTCCACCCACTTGTCCTAGCTCCAAATGGAAGCGTGGGTTTGGCGCGTAATAAACATGCTCCTATTTTTATTGGGAAATTCCCCTCGGTGCGAGGCTCAAAGGCCAATTTAGGAATATGACGTGAGCGGTCATCAAGGTAATTATGAAGCGTGGACGGCAGGGTCGGTACGCATTCGGGCCAAACATATGTAGGCAGCGTCGGAGGCGTAGCGTGGGCGAGCCGGCCGGCGTGCCGCGTCCATTCAGGGAGATCGCCTACGCGCCGCCAGCCGCAAGCGCCCGCTTGTTCCCATCAGATAATGACAACTTCGATTTTGATGTGGGTGACGCCACGTGACACACGGGGCACCGTGTTCCAACGCACGCTCCTTTGACATTTACAGCAGCCCCGGATCCAAGAGGGCAGATCGACGGGTACCTGCCCCAGACGGCAACCGGTTTCAACCTACTAGAATTCATGTCGTTCTTCCCATTTTTTAATTCGATTTGGGAACCAAAATTTTCTGAATTGCGTACCTGATTTGTGGATTCATCTTACAGTTGAGTCGTATAATTTTTTCGCGTCTCAACTTTACTGAAGGAAGGAATGAGCGTCATTGCTGAGATTATAGCCCATTTCGGATTAAACGTCCATTCTGGATTGTATAAATATAATCTGCGATACCGGAGGCGGTCCATAAAGTACCACAATTCGTCTAGTAGAAGCTAAAGCATCGCGTAATGAAATGTGGACGGTTTCGTGCGAATCCAATTTGTATTTGAATGGCGGCGAGCGAGGCCCGGCCGCCGGAAGCCGTGACACGGCCGGTCGTGTTATTAATGAACGAGTCCTATGTGCGGGTGCCCGCTGCCTTTTAAAGGCGTTCGCGTTAGGAGGACGAGGGAACCGGTCGCGGCGGGTGCGAGAAAGGTGCGTCGCAATCCGGCGGGCTTATACCGTGTAGGCCTATGGCGCGGTGCGTGTGGGCGTGCGGCTGCGTGCGGTGCGCTGGCGCACAGGAATGCGGCCCGACCCGCCCGCTGCCAATGACCGCCTGCAAGGGACGCTTTTTTAATGCCTCACTTACTGGCTCCCAACACTCGGCGCTCATCCTGCCCTGTCAGGACTGTAACGAGCCGACTCGCTCCGAGAACAAATTAACTGACCGGACGAGGCGACGGCTCTCGCGACCAGTTCATTTGTATTATGAAGCTTCGAAGCAATCCGTTTTAAGTTTATAATCAATACGTTTTTTTTATAAATCATAAGTAATATCTACAAATTCAAGATTGTACGGAATAAGTATGCTTATTCACCCAATATTGTTTTAATTAAATCTAGTAAAGACTTACGCTGACTTTTACGCGTACGCTGCCTTTTACGAAAGAATCTTTCTGTTCATCAAATTGATCTAGTTTTGTAGTAAATAGTAAACAGTAACTTTGTCGTATTACAAACTTACAGGATCAGACAATTCCCATTGTAACTCTGCTTTTAAAATTTGTTATTATTTAATACTTTTAAAATTGGCATTTTGCTGTTTACGTTGATTATATACTCAATTTATGTGTGCAATCTAGTACATATTTTCACTAATTTAAAATATTCAACCCACAAAGATCTATAAAAACACGTTGCGCGATTTAAATTTCGAAGCACTACTTCTTAAAAAACAACGCCGCTTTAGTTTGCGATATACGAACAAAAACATTGATAAGATAATGAATGTATACGCGCCATCGAATCTCTATAAATGTTCCGTCCGTGTTTCGAGTTTGCGAATTGTGAATGAAATTCGGCCTTCAATTCATTTGCACACTAACCTTCAACAAAAACTGTAGTGTATCAAGGATATCAAGATCGGGGCTAAGCGCTTCGCTCAGTGTTTTTTGCCATGGTGTAATTAAGATGTTGCTGTGTGAAGTTCAACACAATATTTGAAGTCTACATTTATTATACACAGGAAATCGTCTGAGATAAGAAAATCCGTTTCCAAGAATAAACGAAATATTGTAGTATCCTTATCTGCGGAATCATATCATATATGCGTGAATTATCTAAATTAGTATTGTAGACAGAGTTCGCTTAGTTAGAGGGTGACGAATGCACTATTTCGTGCTGATCATTGATCATACAAAGTTGATTCATACAAGTTGATTTTATAGACGCGATAGGATTTATTTCTCAAATGAGACATGTCTGTAGCTAAGGGATTGATCATAGTTGAACAATGAAGTTTTTGCAGTGATCTGAGTTTGTTATCAAGTACCTGGCGTGATAGTGAGCAATGCCTCAAAAGGAATTTTTCATCTGTTCAAAAGTATAAAGTGTATTTATAGTTATAGCCATAAGTTATTCGCCTAGTATGTCATCTATTATAACTATTTTGGTAAAAAAAAACCCTATGTTCTAGGGCTAGATTTATTTAATATATTTAATTCGGGCTCTACTTTTGTTCATTAAATTCTCTCAGATTTACAATGAGGATACATACTTAATAAAAATAATGCTACCACAAACAACAATAGGATTAACATAATTAACGCTTATTAAACAAGTGAATAATTTATTTAAATTAATAACGAATGACGTAAGTAACACAATTTGCTCAAAATAGTCTACACGTCACGTGTATCGAAAAAAAAAATAGGAATAATTAATGAAACGTTAGGAAACAACAGGGAGAACTTTATTTATTAATTAATTTATTATTTTTTTTTTTTTTTATTTAAAGAAGATTTTTTTCCGGTCCGCCCCGGGAGCCACAACCGCCACACCTATTTCTGCCTTACAACAGCAGTGTTCTTGCTGCTGGGAGATAAACTTAACGGAGGCCTTCCACCTTAGTACTCAAGGGTAGCAACGCATTTGTGGTCGACCTAAGAAAGAACGTCGATCCTGTCTTGGTCCATCAGGGGCAGTCCACTTACCATCAGATGGACTGCATGCTCGTTTGTTACCTCAGTTATAAAAAAAAAAGTCAGTTAAATATTTAGGTAGCGCAGGCATCTTATTACGCGAGTCTCGGTTACACGACCGACTGATCTTAAATATCGGTGCGTGAATACGAATATTGATATTAATAGGCACTCACAGTTCGCAATACACGAACAGCTGTTCAAATCGGCAATCGACGACGACCGTCGACACATCATCAACACACAGAGAACAAATCTGGAAACTCCCAAGTATAGTCAGAAGCGTCTTCTAACACATTTTTATTTTTAACGTGACGCCTCGTTCAATCGTACATACATACATGCTCTCTATTGACGGGCCAGTGTTGATAAATCAGTGCAGATATAATGTGAGACGTCTGTGGCCGTGGTCGGTTAAATTCGTGAATGAACTCACGCGAGCCCGACGCCTTGACGTCAGGCCGTCGTGACGTCACGCCGATAACCTGCGCCTCAGCAGGATCTTGGCGTTTCATCACCCTGATACCATCGCGTTGACACTACGCAATCGTTGCTTAAGGGTACAAGATAGATGGACATGAACCGGTAGATGTATTTTGTCGTATGCTTTGACGGTTTTCAAACGGTTTAAAAGCTCGGTAGTTATATTAATAAATAAATTGGTGATCTGTTTTAGAATTGTATTGCTATCCTCATATTAGTTTTGCTTTTTATATTTATCTTTTAAGGTGTTTCTTATTTTATAAAATGTTCTACCATAAATATGACAATAATTTTACCATTATTTTCCTTAAGCCAGCTTGTGAATCAATCGAACATCTAAATATTATGATATTCATCCACTATAACAAAATAAGATTAGGCTCTGACGCGACGTGACTGAGGCGCCATTGCAACCTCGCCTTGTCATTCTTATTGGCCACTACGAACCAGGTCCACTTGTAGTGACGTTCGTCTTTGACGTCAGCGTCGGTTCTCAATCTGGAAGTTGAGTGCCACTTCTTACTCACGTCGCGTGACTAAGGACCGTGCCAAACTGTGGAACGGATTACGCATTCGGGTATAATCGGCGATCGAAAGCCAAAGATAGCAAAGCGAACTTAGAACCAACTATTTACCCCACCCTCTTGCGTGTGCTTACACATTGGTAGCTCTTTTTTGACGTAGGTATACCTGTAATAAAACTTTATTATCAAGATAGCAAACCTAAATTAAAACCTACGCTTGATTTTAAATCTTTGATTCCAAAAGAGACCGATTTGCCCGCCGTTTTATAGTAAATACTTTCAGGCATATTTTGTGATCTCTCAACAAAGACCATAACTAGAAGCAGTTTGTTCTGAGCAATGCATGCTGGCTTGGAATAAACGACATCTCTGGTGCAGGCCTTTTCCTGAATTACAGCGTTGAGTTGTGTAGGATTCACATCAGTAGTGTAAAGTATAATGCCAATTCCGCCGCTTAGTTGGTCTGACCATGTTCCACCGCGCCTATACCTGCATATTCTGATAAACGGTTCACAATTCGTAAACTGTTCAACAGTTAACACAGGATCTAAGACCAGGTCCGATGTCGTTATTATTCATGCTTCAATTTCAAAATTATGATCATTGGAATGTATCAATGTACACCTCCTCGACTGACGGAGCAAGGTTCAATTCATTCAATTATAATTGCGAGACATCGGGGAAATGTCATGGCGGTTGTTCCCAATGTGTACAGCGACAACTTACTCCAGTCAGGCAACAGTTACGCGCAGTTAATGTCACCCAGTTGTTATAACAGTGTTAGCAACCGAGCAGACTATCAAAATAAATATGTAGATTATTTTCAAGCTTAATTTATGTACATACTACACTACATTAGCTAGGTATGTATTACTGCAAATCTGCATTTTGTAACAACTCTGTGGATCCCACAATAATGCCTATAGAATCAGACACAAGGTAGAATCTATTTTAAGGACTTTGCCTCGCGATGTTTCGATTACAAAAGCGATTTTATAATAAGAAAAAGCCCAAAAATAGAATATGTAATACAATTATTATGTATAATAACACAAACAATTCGAATCTGAGCGCTGGCCCACTCGAATCGCGGCATATTCGGCTTCGCCCGCGGCAAGAGCGCGCGTGGGAGTGATTACATTTACACCATAAATTTGAATGTTGCTATTTATAGTTGAGAAACGATAACGTGAAAGGGAGTCGTCAAACAACCTGGCTGTGGGCGGCAGGAAACGGATACCGACAGACGCTTTATAATAAAATCTACGAGTGGATAAGAGTGGGTGATTTTCTCCGGTGACGTCAATGCCTCCATTTGTTATCAATAAGTCTGTTTTTTGCCGTAAAAGCCTTATTAGACTTAAGGCCCTTTTAGACCATGCGATTTTCAGTCTGTCTGTCTATTAAGACTCAGCGTGGTATGATAAGAGTTAGCCAGTTAGACAGTCTACATAGTCTGTTAGACTGGCTTCGGTCGCGCTAATTGTCTTACTAAGACAGACTGAATATTGCGTGGTCTAAAAGGGCTTTAAATCGGTTACATCTCTCGTGTTTACGCTCGTTTTATTTTGGTTTAAAGATTGTGACCGGCGACTGTAAGATACATCTACGTTCTCAGGAGCACTACTCCATGTGCAAGTAATACGCATTGAAATACGCAAATGGAGGTGACGCCGTATAGGAACCACGGGCGCATTACCATCTACAAATCGAATAGTTTGATCTACGCTCGTGTTGCAACCGCCTAGAATGCTGGCTAGTGAACGGCGCGGATTCCGCGATCGCGTTGGACGCATGAATGGAACGGTCGCCATTGAACGAGCGTGCAACCCTGCGTTTCTAATGCAATAACGGCGGCGTCGGCAACTCGGTTAGCTCACCGTCTCCGCCGTTCCGCCACGCACCGCACGCCCACATCAATGAGACAGTGCAGCCGCCGCGACGTAGTCACGAATGAAAAATGATGAATGAGTTTATTAACCAAGCCACTTTTAATGCCCCTCGCGGCCCGCCGCAATGCGTCAGTGTGCCTGCCACGCTTATAACGATGCCAGATAAAAGACGAAATGTGCTCGCATCTGTGAATGTACGGCATTCGCTGCTAATGGGGAAACTACAACACATTCGTCGACATAACTTCAAAGGGTTAAACAGATTTGATTATCAGATAGGTCTAAATATCTCGGTTCATCAAAACGAATACTACCCATCTGTTAAAAGGTATTAACATAGATAGTACCGTACGTTAGCATAAATATTGTATTCGAATACACGGCGGCGGTACCTATGCGATTATAATGTTTATTTCATGCTTATGAATGGAATATGTGACATTCACGTGTCATTGTGAAGTAGGTACGAATTGAACTGTGTAGTTAAGTACATGTTGCTCCGTACGTTCGTCAATTATATACACTTACACACCCAGGTAGAGCCGCTAATTATTGTTCACAACAACATTGCTAAATATAGTCGATGCCTTATATGTACTCGTATGTACGTAGGCATGTTGTTATATACCGCTGAGCTCTGAGCTCAAGCTGACCGTACTCATGACTAATTCTCATTAAACGAGCTCCTACCCAGAATTCCAGCGGATGGTTTTGTTCGGATTGACTATTTATACGGAGCCCACGTTGATCAAAGTTCAACTGTTCAACGAGTTCGTCGATTTCTTTACAAACGCTAAACACGGGTGGCTCTTAGCATTAAATTCTCGAGTGTTTCCGACTTATTCACATAAACGTACACAGCCTACACAACATTGCTCGCACACATCATCGTGTGTAGACGTTAGGCTATTAAGGTACCGAGTACAGAGAAAACGTTGCCCGTGTAGTTTTCCACGGCTTCCATTGCCTTGAATACTTGTGCTTAATGCGTTCAACTGTAATTCCAGTTCAGCAGAAACTACTATTATTTTCATTAGCCAAGGTGCATGAGTACCTAGGTTGAAGGTAGCTAATGCCGATGGCGACGTAGCAATTAAAGCTTTTCAACAAGGTCGTTCGATCGAGAAAGCCGGTGCCGGCATCCAGTCGCACCGGAACGGGCCGCCGGCCGTCGGCTTTTTCCCTCGACGAGAGGTGGACGAAGAAAAAGTCTCACGCGCATGAAATTGAATTCCCACGCGTGCGAGGTTTCTTAGTTTCTTTCTTCGTTCTCGCAATTAATAAAAAGCGGTGAGTGCAGGGTTCAGACGACTCGCCAACTTGCTGTAGGTAATACTTGCTAATGACTTTTACCTATTGTATATTCAGTTTTCTGAATACTTTTGTGTTGTAACGAATCGAATCAGAGTTAAGATTTGTGCGTGTTTTAAATAAAACCGGTTAAAATTTTAAAAGCTTATATGTATGAGAAAAGAGAAGCGCGCATAGCCCGCGGCTTGTGTAGATCGCATGCGATCGTGCACGTTAAGCAACTGCATGGGTCTGACCAATACTGGTACTTTCATGAGCGTTTCCGTGCTTCGAAGGGCATGTTAAGCAGTCTGTCCCGGTTGGTATCGACAGATAGCAGTCGCTAAACCTCGCCGAAGTCGATCGGTTTAAAAACATCCTGGTTGGTCACTAAACAGTTCCACCGCTAATGGAGCAGCGTGATGGAGCTTACAGCCAGCGGACGTTATCACTTGTAAATTTTAGCAGTTATTCCCCTAAGATGTCCTATGACCTATGTCAAATAGTAGGCACGTTTACGTTCATACGTCGGGTTAGAAAACAAAAATGGTGTACTATACTTAGGTATTTTCAGGCTCGGACATCTTCAGACATCAGTGGCGGTGCAGAAGAAGTAGTACTAGTACTTAATATCTATACAAATCTAAATAACGTACATCTACTTATGCTCTTATCTCGTCCTGCTTATATAATCATATTCTTTAAATTGCCCTGTTTGTTTGTTAAAAATCGTCGTTTACGAGGTACGTAAGTGGAATTCTCGCTCGTAACTTTCAGTGATTTCTTTGTTATTTAGCTAACCTTAAGGTAAGCGGGCTATTTTTGGAAATACAACCGACGCGACCTTTACGTAGGCACTCGCCTATTGTAAAACAAATTAGGCATCTTGCCTTCGGCTTTCGCTCCTTAATAAGTAGCTATTTTCACTCGATGACGTAGAATTATGTTTAACGTCATAGATTCGGCAATGGTTACAAAAATAAAATACAATTTTCTTTCAAGTTATTTTCATTTTATTGTTTCGTGTGACTTTTTATCAGAATGCTTAATATTATATCTAGCCAACTTGGATGTCTTAATATGACCAAGCAGCATACGGCACCATATATATATTTATATCTCTAATTATATTATTGAAAAATCAATCATATAATTAAAGTCAGGCCCAGTCAGGCCCAAAACAAGCCGAGCTTAGCTGAAGGGGTTAACAAAATTACTAGTATATATTGACAAGTTAGTAGTTTCTTTTATTACAAAAAGAGTGGATACACCCGTGCCCACATAAATCACGTATTCCGGTAGCCATAAGCTGTTTGCGGCCGAGATAAACACTTTGAACCCATATCCGAGTGCACATGGCCATCGCAGTACGCCACATGATTGCGTAATCCGATCGAATGGTTTTATCGAGAGCTCTACATTGTATCTATGTAATGTAAACCTATTTTATACACCCGGTAATCGGCATTGAGTCAGAGGATTATTAAAACTCGCCGATGCTACGTTAATAGCTCGTAAGCTGTTCCGACACTATGTGGGTTGGTATGTGATAAATATCACAATTATACTTCTTTTGGTAATCTGGAATGAATTCTCTGTGAAAGATTATATTAATGAAGCTGTGCCTCACATCACTGAACGTTTCTATGAACATTTATTATATTTTTTAAGACTTATGTATTTAGTTCTGTTTGAAGAGACCATAGAAGTTAGAACCGTCACAATTAGCACAGGTTACTTACTTACCTTTATTGTTTCTCGTCCGCCATCGAATTGTCCAGTAACTACTTAAATGAACACGAGTAAACTTGATCGACTTACCCCAGATTTATAGTTGGGCTATATTACATTGCATAGACAGCCCAATAGTATATCCATAATTATATTATCTTCGTTACTGACCTTAGTCCCATGAGCGGCAGATGAGGTACGTGCTGAGCGCCCGCCTCGCTGCACCACTCCGGATACGCGCGACGGAAGTCCGCGAAGTCACCTGGAAAACAAGTCAATTTATTAGACAATCGGCGTCATAACATTTAATTTGTTATCTATACATGTAATAAATCTGTAAGTGATTGCTGTCTGTACATGGAATATCTTCCACCATTTTTAGGGGACTAGAACCCAAAATACTTTTCGATTTTTTGTCTGTTTGTCGGATTGTCTGTGCGTTTGTGCATGCATGTGCGACACATTCTGATCACAATTTGATATCAATGATATTGTTAGTAGAAGATTTGGTTATGGCATCTTCTAAAAACACATAGATTTTAACATAGTAAGTATACTAGCTTGAATAAGGCAAGATATGCAGAATAGAGAAAACGATACGTACAAAACATATATTTAGATCTGATCCCATGCCTCAAAGTTATACTTTGATCTAAGAAACTACGTTTGCGCGTTGAAGAGATCCAGATTATAACAACAGAGAAACGCAGCAGAGTGTAAATATAGACGCTGGTGTAAACAGTTTGAAGCGATGAATTTTTTAAATGTGGATCTTTGAGCAATTGACTCTGTTGGTAAAACAGTTCGTGGTTCGACTTCGTAGGCCACCGCCACACCTACTGCTGCTTTATAAGTGTGTGTGAGTTCTTTCTGCTGTTCTGGTTTAAAAAATGTGGTCCGAATCAACGTTCCAACTTAGTCCTCAGGAGCAGCAACGTATCCGTAGTCGACCACCAAAGAACTTTTTCGAATTTGTCTTGGGTTGATAACAGGTGTTCAAGGGCGGTATTGACAACTTATCATTAGGTGGACTGCATGCTCGTGTGTTACCTCAATGTTGTAAAAATACTGATTCATAGCAAAAAGGATACTTCATCAATAGTCGTATTTGTTTGCTGCTCGTATAAGGATTGACAACTTAGTTGTTATCGAATGAGATTATTAAAGAATACATCGTTAACATGTCTATAATCTCAAGGCCTCGAGGCCTGGCCTCGACCTCAATTTTCTTCGACGGGAGATCCCAGCAGCGGGACAGTATAGCTTAAATATTGAAAGTGTATACGTAACGGATGTATTTCTACCAATTATTTTAATAATTCTTTTGTTTTATAACTGGTTTCGTCTTCGTAGGCAATCTTTCCACAAGTAATTTTATTGTATTTGCCTATTTGCTTTGCAAATTGAGCAATTAAACCGTTACGAGAATTTAGCGTGAAAACGTACGTGACGAATTGAGTTGTTGACGAAAATATTTAAAAAAATGTAAACATCATACCAGCCTGTAACAAAGTGGTGTATTCTACTTATTATGTTTGAATTAACAGTCGCAAACGGTGCTAAAATTATAAAATTTCACCATTTGATCTTTTTCGCTGACGGCCTCATATCTACAGAAATGCGTAGAATCTCATATATCGTTTCCAACCACCTTCTTGGTCTACGGTGAGCTGAGATAGTGTGTAGGTAGGTAACACTGTGTCAAAGTTCGTAAAAATGCTGGCAGCATTTGATAAATACTTTCGCTCAAAAAAACAGAAAAAATCCTAAGGAACGCTAATTATTAAATTACGTAAATACCTTCTTGCGTATAATATTTGTCATCATCAAAATCTCTTCGAACCCGAACACGAGCAAGGCGAAGACTTGTTTGTTACACAACTGAACTTTATTTCATTGACAGTTCTTCGAGCTCATTGATATTCCTCATTGAAACCGTCCGCTGGGTGCCTACTCGAGACCCTTCGGTGTACAATACATATTATGTTACTGTATCTAGCTACTGTGGGTAGATATTTCTATATAACTACGCTCTACCTCACTACATAGTATAAAACAAAGTCGCCCTCCGCGTGTGTCTGTTTCCGTCCGTTAAGTATTTGTATAATAGATAAAATTCCATATTTAATTATGAAGCCATCGAAAAAGTTATTTTCGAGAGATTCACCTTGCAAAAGCTGACTAAACTGTATGAGTTACATTAAAATTAACATTGTCTTTTACCTTTTTTCATTTAAATTAGTACTTTTAGAAGTTATCACAGATTTAAAAGTACGCGCATCCAAGAAATACCTTGCAGTGAAATTCTTCTTAGGCGCGGGTCAGCTAGTTAAATAAATAATTTTGGTCAAAAAATAAATACGATTTGCGATATAATTGCATCATTATTATAATTAATTTCATTTCACCTTTGCCCCGAAACTTGCTAAACTAAACGGAGAACGAAGAGACTCAAAGTCAATCAAAGGGATGTATCACTCCACAGTATTATTTTTACCTAGATTTTAGAAACTTTCCCCATAGCCGAATGTATACATATAAAGCAAAGGAAAGCCTATCGTATGCTACGAACGGAAGGTCCACTATCACGCGCGCAAGCATACTCGTGACCTTCGGCTGCAGGAAGTCGGTCACCATAAAGCGAACAGCGCGAGATATGTTGTGTCTAATCAGGTCGTTAGTAGTGGTGGCACGTAGTGGTTGGAGATCGTCGCATCCACGGGCCGACACAGACACTTCCGGTGGCGCTGCATGACGCTGCTTCCGCCCGTCCGCTGCGCCAGCTTAACCAATACACTATTGGCAGCCATTGTTTTCATAACTGTCGTCGATATATCGTATTACTTTTAATTTGTTGCTTTATTGGTCTTAATTCGATTTACGATATTAAATTAACGGTATGTAGGTAATACGATTGATGTCTCAATCTTCTTCATCGACGTAGTTATCTATATAAATTAATACCACATACTAAAGGGGGTGAGAGCTACGTAATAGCATTATGAAGACAAAGCACTCTGTGATAAAATAATAGAATGTAAAGATTTTGATGGACCTTTCATTTGCATTCCAAAGAAGCCAAATTCACTCCATTGGAACGTTAATAGTCGCTATAAAGATTTTTCCTCGTTTCATTCCACGAGAGCCGCTTGACGTCATTTTCATAGTAGCGAACAAGTCTGTTGACTTGCCGTGATGAATGTAAAAAAATTAGGCCGAGGCAGAGTTTTGAGTTGCAGGTTGCGGAGAGGCGCAGCACGCAGCCGCGGCGGCGAGGTTGCGGAGGGGGAGGGGG
>DWNJ01000302.1:0-16342 GCA_018250275.1 Udranomia eurus | reverse complement strand
TATAATAAATCTGTAAATGACTGATGTCTGTACATAAAAGTTATTTAAGATAATGCCATTGTAGTGGTCTTTACTTAAAGAATAGAACCCAAAAAAATGATTTTTAGAATTGTTGTCTTTTTGTC
Source organism: Udranomia eurus (assembly GCA_018250275.1). Taxonomy (NCBI): domain Eukaryota; kingdom Metazoa; phylum Arthropoda; class Insecta; order Lepidoptera; family Hesperiidae; genus Udranomia; species Udranomia eurus. The sequence continues at coordinate 16,217 of DWNJ01000302.1, read as the reverse complement.
TGTGCGGTTGTACACGCTAATCTCAGAAACGGCTGATCCAATTTGAATGCGGTTTCACTGATGTATTGTTGTAAGCTTTATTTAACATTTAGTGTTTGTTTCATAAATAAAAATGTTGTGGGACGGGGACAGGGAGGCGGTACGAAGTGCACCGGGTCAGCTAGTAACCAATTAGAACACTGCTGTTATAAGGCTTGAACGTTGAACTACGAAATGTTCAACTCCGGACTCCTTTATGCATTTTATAACGTCGCCATCTTAGGCCGCCCAGTCGCTTAGACCGCAATGCAATTCCAATGCAACTCATAAACAGCGAGACGCGTTTTACGATAACAAATGCTAATTGCACGCATTTAATCCAATGACGCACACATATGACTAATTTATTAAGAGATCTCGCACCGGTATCTTTATGAAGATCTCAACATTGACTGATCGTTGGAAATTACTTTGCGCAATCTGGGGCAAGGTTTTTATTATATAGGTGTATATGTACCTTTCCTTTAATTTAAAACTTATTCTATACATATAATAAATCTGTGAGTGATATCTTTGTACATGGAAGATACCTAAGAGAAAACCATTTTTAGGGGTCTTTATCAGATACTATATCTAGTCTCTAATAAAGACCCCAGAAATGGCTTTTAGATTTTTTGTCTCTTTGTCGGTTTGTCTGTTTGTCTATTTGTCTGTGCACGCTTATCTTAGAAACAGCTGGTCCGATTTGAATGCGATTTTCACTGATGTAATGGGGTAATCTTCACTTAACATTTTGTTTAACAATAATCGGTTCATAGATAAAAAAAGTTGTGAGACAAGGACGGGAAAGCGGTACGAAGTTCGCCAGTTATTTATTAATATGCGTCTGTTAGCGTGCTTCATTGTGGCAGTATGAGTTATTCTATGAGTAAAAAGAAACTATGATTCTACCCATTTACTTTCTCTTGCCCTTAAGTTCAGTCATAAACCAGAGCAATAGAATGCTGTGATTCACGTAAAAAATAAACATAAATAAACAAAGATTGAACATTTTTCTTAATGATTATTGACACAATTTATGTAAATGTACAAGTATTTACAGAATATCCAATAGTCATTTGTAAAACAATAATTATCAATTTGTACGAAGTCAGCAGAAAATAAACATCATACGTAATGGAAGTAGATGTTAATGCTTTACTCGAAAACGCTGTAAGGATCGAGATAAGAAAGTAAACTTCATGCCAAGCTGACTTAACTTATATTACGAGCTAAAATTAATGTAATCGAAAATGGCGTGTTTTTCTATTAAGATCATTTGCTATAACTATTAAATAAATAGGAGGGAAACTGAAGTGTGTTCTTTTGTCTATTGAATTACGAGAATTAGATCGGGTAGGCTGCTAGAAACGAGTAAGATGGACTATTTCGAATGATTTGTACTATTTTTACCGCCGGGGTTTTTCTCTTAGTTTTGTCATAGCCTGAAAACCTGAAGGCGCTGAAAGCCTGAAATCATCATTAATGACTTATTTAAATGTAAAGGTATGACGTTAATTAAACGTATTTAAATCCCTTACCATGAATAGAAACATTTGATTGTTGTTTTAAGGAGTTAAACTTTGGCTAACAGTGTTCTCCTTGAACCGGACATGAAATCTTTATGTAAACCTATTTCTGAATTTAAAATAGTGACAATACACAACCACTAGCCCTTTAGCAACATGTAGGTAACCAACTTTCATTCACGGATACCTAACAGCCATAAAACATAACTAACGGCAAACGGGAAATGATAAAGGCATTGCGCTAGAAATATCACAATTTCGTTCAAACATCACATTTGAGACCTTCCGCATAGAACACTAGAAACAATGGGCAATATTGTTCCAACGATGAACATATAAAGACGTGGAAAGCCTTCGCCGATAGCCATGTACTTCCTGCAGAGTAACGTTGCGAGCGTGGATGTGAGTGGGCCATAACATGACATTGATACGGATCCGCGTTGGGAACGCTGCCCACTGCGTACGTGAAGGCGAGAAGCGACACTTGATAGTATCTACAACACCAAAAGAAATCGGGTTCTTTATGTTTGGGTAGCATCTATATACATGTTACACAAAACGTATATATGTCATAAAAATAGAGACTAGTTAAAAGTTACAGTCTTTCACTGTGAAGCATCCGAGTCCTTGGAAGGTTTCTTTGGCGCCAAGGAAAGCGCCATTGGATTTAGAAATAATGACTAATTATCTTAAAGGTTTTGAACAAAAATCATTTCAACTTTACTGCTTCATCACTGTTCTAATCTATATCTTCCTCATCTTTTAGTCGTTTTCAGTGCGATATCCGACAGACACCTCACGTCACCGCAAATTATCGCGTTTCGACCGCTCCGCATCGCAGAAGTCGCAAACAGTTTAATCGCCCCATAAACTTTCGAGTGCCAGCCCGTTGAAGGAAAGTGAGTTTAAAAAAGTAAATCGCGCGTAAAGTGGGCGTTTTACAGACGTGCCGAGGAATTATTTTGGAGTTTTACTGTCCTGTTGAAATGTTCTGTTTCTGGCTTGCGTAACCCGAGCCGACCGGCTGACAGATTACATCTGTGCGCTTATATATCGCCGTAATGAAATATGAAATAATTACGAGAGATTAAACATTACAATTTGTATGTGTTAAAATTTAATCAGCGAAGGACAGATCGAGTGGAATGTGTTTTAATTAGATATGTGTAACGAGCACAGATAAGTAGTGATTTAGATTTTGTTATCGAAATATTTAATATTTTTTTAATAGGTAACTTTTTAACACACAATTTTAATGGTTTACGGTTATTACAAATAGCTAGTTCTTTTAAGTCAGTATAGTAGCAAGGTACAACGTCCGTTTAAAAGAAATTCGTTACAGTTGTAATGGCGTATAGTGGGTTTCATTCTGTTTCCATTCCGTGTACTACGCACAATGTCATTACATCATTATTGTAACAACGTCTTGAACAGTTATTGTAAATTAGCTAGACACAAGTGGAATGAGGTCTGCAAACAGAGATAGCTGCGGGCACCGGCCCTAGTGCTTCCGACGTTCTGTAAGTAATGTGTAACAAGCGTCTCGAGAAAGCAAAACCTTTTGATCTTGAGGTTTGATGATTACATCCAATGGTTGCGTATAACGTACCTGAAACAAAGGAAGATATTGTTATTAATCAACAGAATCAAGAATCAAATGCTTTTATTCATTATGAGGTATACAAATACACTTAATGTACGTCATGTACATTTCCTTCAGTCATTCGTCATCGGCTTTCAAAGTCTTGAGGTTTTCAGACTATGGTAGACCAGGATAAAAAAACCCGGCTGAAAAAACTCCCAGTACTTTTAAAATACGACTAAAATTAATAATACAGTTATCTTATGTTATGTTTTTTTGTTAATCACACCAACAGCAAAACACAATATTATAACATAAGTTTTTACAAGATGAGAACATACAAATGTGAATTCCAATTATAGGCGTGAACAGCTTTTACTAATTTAGTTAACATTTTAATATACAATCAAAAACACAACAGATTATTTTTAAAACATCAACCGGTATATTATGATTGAAAAATACCTATAGTCGTGCGAAAATACTTAAAATATCGCATTTAATACAATAGTTTTTAGTAACGTTCGTTGAAATTCTCGTCAATGGTGATGGTGAACTTGAATGTAGGTTTCTCAATGCTTCTCAAAATTTTAACATCACCTTTCCGCGGAGAGTCGATAATATGGACTAGCGACGAAAGTATATTTATACTACGACGTAGGGGCTACGCTGATTTTTTTCTTCAAAGCGAGTCTACAGTGTACACTCTTAAAACTGGCGTTTCTATACCTATATAGAGAAAAATTTTCACATTATTGACACACACAAGACATTAAAACTGGTAACAATATACTCATTAATTATAGGTTACAGTTACAGGTATAGGCTTGTATTAAATCTATGATATAAGTGTATACCAACGGGATTGTTCTAGACACGAACAAGGAAGCGAGTCGGTCAGCCGTCTGCTGTAAGCAAATGGCCAGTGGACAGTGCAGAATGCGTCGTTGATCCTCATTTAACTTTCATACTTTCACTTTACGTGCCAAATGCTCTGCTCTAGTTGTAAATATACTATTAACTTCTACTAGCAACTATATGTATGTACCTACGTGTATTATGAAGTTGTGTAGGCGAATCGCCTTTATTTAGTACAAAATATTAAAGAGTGTGTTCAGAAAACATATATTGTTACTATTTCTTGAAGAGATTGAGATAACGTCTTAAATGCGCTCGCGCCGCCGCCTTAAGTAGTATCTGGATGATTTAGGGTGTAAAAGGGATTTTTTTGTTTATTTACTACTACTGCTACTACTGTAGATAATGATTTTTTTAATTAAAAATTAACGTCAGTAATTTTGTTAACTCCTCCAGTTAAGCTCAAAGGCTTATGTTAGGAGTGAGTTCACATCAATATTGCAATGGGAGAGTGACGATCGAACCCACGACCTCTCGATCGTAAGACCACCCGCACCCATTGGGCTACCACCCCATACATTTGGTTCAACATTTTCCAAAAAGGCATCGCCAACATTGTAATTCCCACTATTTTACCAATTTAAATGTCCATTAGAAAAGTAAATGACTCTGCGATATTTAATATACAGTAAAGAAAATGTAATGGCCATAACATTCAACAAGGAAGGTTGTTGCGACCAGTAAACATGTCATCTGCAGAAATTAATTGTAATTCGATAGGTTCCATTACAGCACCCTTGCCAGCGTTTACCATAAAGTTATGCGAAACTCCTCTCGTGCTAAACACGAGATGCTTATTCGGAATTGTTGTTGGTACATGTTTTAGTTGACGTGGATTTGTTGCGCTCACTCCCTGTACCTCTTCGTGTCTCATAGCCGGGCATACGCTTCCCCTTATTGAGATGGGCCTATTCTGTGTGGCAATATTCTATGCGGATCGACGGTTAGTGGAAAACTAATACGTCGTAAGTTTAGAGTACTCTAAGGCCAACCAGATAGTTTAACAAAATATGCTAGACCGACTGTTGATGCGTCATCAATAGTACGAAAGTGCGTAAGCGTAGCGAAACAAGCTGAGCTAAGTAGGCTAAAAGAAGCCTACTTAGCTCAGCTTGTTTTTTTAAATTATCAAATGCTAATTATCACAAAATATTAAGTTCGTTCCTGTCGTTTCTTATTAAGTTCCGTTACGAAATGATCGTAATTTTGAACTTCCTCAACAAAAAGATGACATATAATTTTGCCTAATGAGTTCGAAAAAGGGAACGGCGGAATGCGAACTTAAAAATCAAATGTAATGGAGGGCATCCGAATAAAATAAAGAAAGGATGTTCAAAAGTATTGAGACGAAGCCGGTTGCTTATTATTCCTCAATTTCTCGCGTCAAGTAATACGCGAAATGTTTTCACTCTCGCCCGAGCTGTGGTGATCGGTATGATAAATGTATTCACAACCGAGGACCGCATTAAGAGGTTTACGCACAAAGAATTTGATTTATTACTTCATCGGGAAGTTCCTTTGAATATATTTTCGGGTCATCCGAGACACACCCCCTCACGACCCGCCTGAAGCCTCAATGAAGACGTCGAGAATGCGTCCATAAATCAAGCATCGCACAAGAAAAATCTTTCTAGTTGAAATATTGTCGGCGACGTACAAAGTTTCGGAGAAGTTGAACATCTTTCGAATGTTGATGTATGCGTCCATCACACCTAGGGTTGCCACCACTTATGCATAGTACATACAATTGCACAATTTTGAGATTATTGTAAAAAAAATCTTTTACTTATATTGAATTAAAATTATTTTTATGGTAAGATAAATTAGTATTAGGTAGAATAGTACTTTGAAATTAGTACTGAAAAAAAATTGTATGTACGTTCTTCAATACAAAATCTATTTAGTTAACACTTATTATGGGAAAAATATAAATATTTGATATTTGTCGAAAATAAATCTTATAACATTTAATAATTTCGACGCATTGTATATTTTGACGTTTATTAATTTTTATTCCTCTTTTTAACAAGACAAGACTTTATTAAATTTTACAATAGTCTTAAAAATGTCATTTTGTCAGCCCTTAGCACTTAATAAAACGAAACAAATTGAGCTGTAGCGATCGCAGCAGTATATCCAACGGTGGGCGCCCACGCATCATCAACAACGCCGCTACCTCAATTACTTACTGACACATTCAGGACGGACGACACTTTTTATAAAGAATTCGTAGTTCCAAATTACCATGCGATAAACACTCCGTACGAATACCTTATGCACGCTTTCTTTACATAAATGTCAAGGAAGATATTCCGTCGCCATTTTGGACCGTAATTTTTTTTATTTAAATCAATATGCACGTCGCCGATGTAAATAAATTAACATTATTGGTACTTTAATAAAGTTATGAGGTGTATAAGTAATCAAGGCGCGGTGCCTTACAGCATTAAATCGCCGTTTTTTATTTGATGTTTCCGAAGATAGCGTCGAGATAATATTGAATTGTTGAGGCATTACTGCGGAAATTAATTTATTTGTAAAGCTACATAGTGTTTAATTAATGTTGCGAAGAAGTCTACTATAACTAACAAAATACTTCAATAAAAGCTTTATGAACGTTCTAAAAACTGTCACAATCTTTATATACTTTTATTTAATAAGAGATTTTTGCCTTATATATTCACAATTCAACCTCAACTGAATAATTACAGGCTGCTGACGAAACGAATATTTCATGGACTTGAACGTAACCATTAATATAATTATTTATTTGTCTCCAATGCATAACGGCATTAACCCACTAGACGAAGATTATCCTCGGGTGAGAGCACAATCGCTATTTTAAGCTGTTACCGATATGTCCCGAACCGGTAATAAGTGTTGGGTTACAAAACGCAGACGCGGAATGGCCGGAATAGCCGGAATGGCCGGTCGTGCCAATGAGACTTTATGCGGTCTGGATGAGAAGTTATGAGACTCAACTACGCACATAAAATGATAGAGCTTACGATACCGGACATGAAGATTGTAGGACGGTCATTTTCATAAGGCTTTCTCATATATGCTACGTACTGAGGGTATGTATATTTGAGAAACTCTGTTTATTGTAAAAGATTTATAATTGGATGGTCATTTTCATAAGGCTATCTCATATACGTACTGTCTGTGTATGTATCTTTGAGAACTTCTGTTTATTGTAGGATGGTCATTTTCATAAGGCTTTCTAATAGGTATAAGCTATGTACTGTATATGCGTAGGTATACTTAAGAAGCGTTGTTTATTGCGGGTTTCGTAGATACTGGGGAGATACCACATTGAAAAAATATTTGTACGATTTCTTGGATACGATGTAATAATTTCGAACTGATAATAATTATATATTATGGACTTTTGGACATGTCTCAGATCTTTTCTAGATTTATGTAAAATATGTATAGCTATTAAAATGACGAAAAATGTTTGCTTTAAACCATAAGCAAATATTATTAAATTAATTAATATGTTTATTTATTTAAACCTTATTATACCAATGTCTATAAAGGTACAAAAGGCGGATTTGATTCTATAAGCATTCGCTACTAGTCAACGTCAAGGACAAACAGAATTCTGGTATTAAAAATTAAATTTTACTAAGTCTGCGATTGAATTGGGAGGATCGATGGAGAATAAAAAACACTTCATAGTCATGTCCATGTCTTTAATATTAAGAATTGTTTCAACAGAGCCTACCTACGCAAAAAATTAAAGTCGTTACTAATAAAATGACACCTCACATTCTCCATACACACTTTATCAACCGTTACTATCTGCCATTGTGTGTGCCAATTACATACATAGCCACTTTTACGTTGTGTTCGGTGATATATAACAGAAAAAGAGATTAGCATAAAGCTCGTTGGATCCAAACTTAACTGGTTATTATCTGCACGATCCCGTCATACATCACAATCAGCTAAATAGTAACAGTATCTGCGAGCTCTTCCGAACCCTCGTAGCGACAGTTTGTGTGTGGTGCAAGTAAAAAGCGATGGCGTAGATTAGTATTGTAGTTTCTATTTTTGAAGGTACGGTGTGGGTAAGTAGTATGAATTAATGTCTGCGCTTGTGCAGCTCTGATTTCAAATCCGAGGCCCAGCTTAGAAATCATGCGTAAATTAGAAATTATTCCCTGCCTTATCGATGAAGGAAAATTAATGCTGCCATTGATATGAATACAGCTCCTTCTGCACGAGTTGTATGCCCTTATGCAATGTAATGAGGTAGTTGACGATTTATATGTCAAGTTAAGTATAGCATAATTATAAGGTTATAAAATTTAAAATTACCAATTAAATCAGATGTCACTTTTTTTACGAGCGCCATTTTATTAGTTCACTCATAAGTTTTTGGGCTAATTCAATTTACTTATAATAATTATTTTAATAACATTATACAACTAATTATATATCCTATCAATTAACATCCCAACATGGTGACGTTATGAAATATTATCATGAGTATGGAATAAATCAAATCTTCAGATTCTCGTTAAAAACAAGCACACACTAATCAGAGTGTCAATTAGAAATGGCGACGTGAAAATCAAATTAATGTGTCAAGCATAACTTCGGAACGGGTCTGTTTAATTGACTGAGAAAAAATAAACTTTAAGTTTCTAGCCGCATTGCAACATAGTAGGGAACGAGTCTAGACTCACTTAAATATATTATGCAAATGGCGATCCCGTACAGTAGAAGTAAAAATTCTATAAGCCTTATACGAAGACGATAAAATGAACTTGATGTTATGATACTCGCTGTAAGTGATAGAAAAAGGTTAATTGTGTTTTAACGGACTAAGGGTGTGCTCACTAATATACTTATTTTATTCACGCTTAGAACGGTTCGATATTATGCAAAACGATTTTAAATATGATGATAAATACTGAAATTGATAAAATTGTACTGTGATCTGATACATATTCCTACATGTTCTTTCGTTTAATTTTTCTTTATTTTCGGGAATTTATTTGGAAAAAAATATTTTTATATATGTATTAAAAATGCATAAGACGTTAAATGTTATTTGTTACTTCGAAAAAGAAATTGAGAAACATAATGTAGTCCGTTTACAGGGATAATTTTTATTATTTATTTTTGTTTTTTTTTCTCACTAATAAAATTATATTGAATTAATTATATTTATATGAAATAGAAAAAAAATACAAATAATTCGTTTCGATTCACTCAATTGCTAATATCGCTTCAATTACCGCTAACGCTTCTATCTTGCGCCAGAACACGACAAAATACGTTCAAATCGTCCAGCATGACTTACAGAACAGTAAATCTTGGTTGTGGTCTAAGCTGAAACTGATGCGGCACTACATCAATGCGGTAAACGTCTTAGTGTCCACCGTTTGCTCGTTTTATAGGCCCCGCATTTTGTTGCGTGCATCGACGGTTAATGTGCACGCGCCTTTATAAACTTGATTCGCGTGTGCGTGTGCCTCTATTCTGGTGTTTTTTTTTGTTAAGATTGTTTTGATTTTTTACGAGTGTTGGGAATTTAATGTACAATTCGACATTGGAAACCATTGCTGTATACATTTTTGATATATACAGATTTTCAAGTGACTAAAAATATATAATATAATAGTATAATACAATAATTCATTTGAAAAACTACTAAATCAGACGAATGGCATACCAGTAACTTAAAACTGTTCTCCTGTACTCTACTTTTTGGACATATAGTTTAAGCAGGGGCTACCGATATATAGTGTTATAAAGTATGCTGTTGTCCATTTATAGATTAAACATTATTGAAATTCAACTAGTAACTTACAACTAAACTAGTTTTTTAATTACAAACAATCACGAATATATTAACATCTTCCAAATAGAAAATGTAAATCACATATAAACATAAAGGTAATTATCGCCGATGCTGTAGACACAATGGGCGAAATAGCTCCATACATCATCCACGCCGCTTCACCCAGCCCTGGGGCAAAGTTCTTAATTACGCAGCTTCTTCAGCATGCACAGAAGAAATTTATTAACCAACCAACGTATCTATTGTAATCTGTGTTCGCGGGGTAGCCATGATTTGTAGGATATTTTGAAGTGAATCTCTACTCGCGAATATACGTATTAGTATTAGCGTTACGGTTCCTGTAACTGAAATGGTTACGCTGTGCCGTTACGTTACGGATGTGTAGTAATTCATTGGTTTTGTATAAACAAAAATTTAAGTTATATAGTTTTATCCCGGAATAATATTATATATAATTAAGATGCAACCTGATCGTATTTAGATGGAGTGTTTTCTCGTCATCTAAATGTGGTGTTCAACCATTTATTATAATAAGCTTGGCACTAAACTAAAAAGGAAAGTTATGTCCCGAAATTTAGCCTCAATAAGTTGGCATCAACAATCGTAGACATATAACATGCTTTACTATTTCTCCTTAAGGCGATACTTAATGCTTTCGACCTGTTTGTTTTTTGAGAAAGTACCACCTGTCAATTTTGTGCAAAAATCCGAACGCACAAAACAATAAAATGCTATTTGCTTGTCAGATAGATTTACATTGCCGACTGTATGATTTATTATTTAATCATAAGTGATCTAAATGTATATAAAGCAATTTAAGCCTTTTCATTACTTTGTTGTATGCGTCTAAGCTTACCGAAGAAAGTTTTAGGCTTAGGGCTTAATTGCGTCCTAATCGAGGCAAATACTACTCCATTTTCATTAACTTCCTTATGTAATTACATTGAATGTTTATAAATTATATTGTGTATTTATTTATTACTCGAGTATATCATAGAATTACCAGTTGTAAAATATCTATACTTTTATATACCTATAGAATAATTAAAAATATTTTTGACAACACTAAATGACATTAGTTGTTTGACATTTCCGATGCTCACGTCACTCTCGATTTAGTATTCAAACGACGTTCCGTGTATATCAAGTGTCTATATATGTGTGTGCGTCAACGTCATGGTTGTATGCGTAATGGTTTCTTTTACTAATTTAATGAATTTCTAATGTATTCTTATAATATTATCTCTCGGTACTTCTTATCCGTATAAACGTTGACTGTGCCGAATTTCATACTCCTCCGTTAGTGTAATTGTCGTAAAAACCGATCCAAAACTTTTTGATTCAGTATATGAGAATATGATGACATTATAACTAACTTCATAATAGAAATATCTAACCTATATCTATAAGAACCCTTCATAATTCTGAGGACAACACTCCTTCAGTACAAATAAGACGTGCAAAATAATTTATATTAGAACAAACATGTCGACAAAGCAATTGGTTAAAGTCTACGCAACAACCCTAACAATGACTTCTGAACTTTGTGTAACGATTATATTTAAACGATTGCATTTAAATCACCATAATCGTTCGTGTGTGAGGTAACGTAATAAGCAGTTAATAAAATGATTTAAAAGATAGATGACTGGTCGTGTAACATTGAAAAGTCATTAAGGAATGAACGGCCATTCTGCATTGCATCTGTTTTATGATTTATTGAAATATATATTTAAAACGATATTTTTATTGGCATGCTAAGTGATATGCATATGTATCTGCTTATTTTAATGCATATAATTCAATCGTAGGAGTGTGTCGTGTTACATAGGTGATAAGTTGTTTTTAAACCCCTGGATGGCGGTATGCGAAATTAACTAACTCGGAAGAACTATTTTTATCATGTTGTTTAACATGTTATCGCACTTGTAGGCTTTATTCTTCAGGAAACTAGAGCAATAGGCTCCAACGCGATGATGTAGATCAAGTATGGAAGATATTTCATTAATCAATAAGGTTTTTGTCATAATAAAATGCGGGAAGATTATATTTTGTCACACTCATGGTTTCCTCGTAGATAAGATCAAGATCATTACTCATAACCGCTCTTATTCGAATTGAGAGACAATTTTGCAGCTGACGCATAGTGTTTCATGTCGGTACTTCCCTTAATTAACTCCCGTAAGTAATCATTTAAGTTATAAGAGTGAGACATAAATAAGTAACGAATAACCTACTTTAAAAAATATGTAGTACGATTATTCACAGATAAAAATAACTAACATAGACGCAGAATAGACCAGCGATCATTAGCGGCGCGTGCGGTGCGCGTGGTTCGATGCGCCATTAAATTTGAAGCAGTGTTAGTTACACCGACGGATTTAATGCCCGCTACACGAGGTTATATTTAATGAAGCTAACAAATATTCAAAGAAGGTTTTCGTTTCGATTCAAATTTAAAAGCATGTTGTGTATAGGCCTAACTTCACAAAGCGACTGTTTCTTTTTTAACTTAATAGACAATATTATGTTACTTTTTTTTAGTGACACTGGACAAGAAAGCGGTCTTAGATGTGAAGATCAAAGTTGTAAATTAACAGCGTCTTTCTCCAGACTGTTTTAAAGAATCTGCTAGTTGAATTTGTTCATAAACCACTGCAGTAGTTAGAGAACTGTGTAATTAGTAAATTAACAGAGTAATTTACATAGTGGCTAAAACTTAAGGCGTATAGGAGATGCAATGCAATATAAGTACAAGACGTATATTTTCGTAATAATTAAAACCCAAACTGTCTTAGTAGGTACCTACTTTGATAAACAATTGTTGAAAAGTTCATTTTTTTAGTACAAACTGTTACACACATCTGATAAATTCTATTAAAAACATTTGCGTTTGATTTTATTTTAATAACGATAATGTAAGGAAAATCAAATATTTCCTCATGAACACATTGTCCATGGGATTATTTCAAATGCTGCTCAAATAAATAGACTAGCATAGACACTTATGAATCAATATTGTTAGATAGTATTTTGCATACATAACACATGTTAATATATAATGTTCCGTATTATGTTCAACACAAGCATATTTGTTAAAGATTCATTCAACAACTTCGTAGTAATGGATACACAGATAAAAAGCGATGGCATTATGAACTAACGGAGAGGCTGTTCATGATCTCATCTTTAAATTCAAAACAATACTCAGGTCATTAATTCTCAACTAATGAACATCCGATTGTTTCGAGTGTTTGAATACTTGATAATGCGGGTGCTCTAACCGTAATAATATTATGGACATACAAGTGTGGTTTACAAGTATTTTATTATTGACTACGTAACATAATAAAATAAAGAGTACGTGTTAAAATAACTACAATGACGCCAGATCTATCGATTAAAATTAACGATTTTTTTATGACTTTTTATTCATTTATACTTCAATGTGTTCGTTTTATAAATCATTTAATACAATTAATGCTCATTGCATATCTCTCCTATTACTTATTCTAAAAACTATTACCATCGTCATCGGTTAAAAAAAACAATCATGATTCCGCGCCTTAATAAGCAGTTACAAATTCGCAAAAGGTTGGGTTTCACAGTACCGAGCGGTCAAATGTTAACCCTGCGTTGCGAAACAGAGCATTAGAGTGTCTCATGGTAAAGAATGGCCCACTGCGTGATTGATGGTGGCGCGTGGGCGGCGCGCGCTGAAAACACTCGCTAAATTACATCGCCCTGTCTAGTGTGATTGGATAATTCTAGCCGAGATACGAGTGTGGCTACAGATCATCTTCGTCTATTGTTTCGTGTCCGCTATTTACTCTGTGATTGTTGGGAGTACCGAACGCATTTTGGAATGGATTTCGTTCTTTCTTATCACATGAGCTTTGGACTTCGTGGCGAAATATTAAAGTAATGAAACATGAAAATCAAACTATTGTTTCATAGAATTTCTTTACAGATTGGTATTTGCTTTCCAACTCTATATTTTTAACTGTTAATGTATACACCATTACATGTGTCCGACTATCTTTATTGTGTTACTCTCTTGGCTATAGTGTATGTTAATCGTGACGAATTCGGATCACCGTGTATTCGAGTGTATCATGTTTGGACTAATTATTTTTTGCTCCATTTATCATTGCTAACTAAAATTGATAGTCTTGTCCGTTTGTCCGTGATGTTGAAGTGCGTAGGACGTGAAAGGAGTAAAAAATTGACTTGCGTACTGGTATAAAAAATTTAAACCGGACCTACGCAAAATTGAGCAAAAAAGTGAAATATGTACAACAGTCCCCGTTTACGACACTCAATTTTTTATGCTCGAAATCATAATGGCCAAATTTTTTTGCCGAGCAATCTCGCCTATTGTTATGTCAAATTTCTGTCCAAATCAAAGCAATTTCGCCAATAGCATTACGCATTATTTGCTCAGCCTTACATAAGTCAGTTGGACTACTGTAATGGTTGTTCGCGGCGGTCAATAAATAATTCTCGTAACAATAATACAATGCCGCGAACTATCGATGGCTCCGGCGAGTATATGTCGCGGGATCGTATCTATATGTAAATTAAGGCGAATTTTCGTAACGTGCCGGCGTCAGAGACCGATTCATCATAGAAATGTGGACGGACCAGCCCACGCGTAACATTAATGCAGAACATTTAATGCATTACAGCACACCTAGATAGCGTTCGAGTTTACGTCCTCTCTAAATAATGAAAACAGATTTCTACGTACATGTCGCGTGGTGGACTCACTATGATAATGTTTTCATTTATGGCACACGATGACTGGACCAGCCATCGTACTTATTTGGGGATTAATGACCAAACTGGACGCTCAGTGAATTTAGTAGCCGCCAACCGCTTTTTCTGCTCCTATTCCGATGTGATAAATACATTCATCTATTTAAAAATATTTCGCTCGAGCATAGGTACTTAATGTCGAACAAACTAAGTATGGTGTCCATTTGGCCGCATACCTCGATTATATATTCATCGTTTGATGCGTACTCACGCATAGACGATCTTGATAAATGTGTGCCTACTGAATCTGAAATCTAATCGATTCCTTATTACGATTAGGTTCAGAACGGCGTCGGTATGTACTCGAAGGATTTATTTGAATAAAATATTTGTAAACAAGTGCTTTGCGGCGTAATTGAATACATGTTTCTGTGCTCGATATTTTCCCTACGTTTGATTGTATCTCGTATCTAGATCGTTAACTGTTTGACATCAATTTGAGAATGGCATTCGGAATAGGTACACATTATCGGGTAGCGCCGCGGCCATGCAAAGTGGTTGTATTTCGCGATGTCAATATTGAGAAACGTACAAATATTCATGAGTAAATGACAGACGTGGCAATAAATATCGCGGGGTTGCAGACGTAAATGGTTTAGACGTGTCGTTGTCGTTCAACGTTTGAATGGAATGAGACTGCTATGTTGGATCGTTTCGTAAACAAGAGGAAGTGTACGTATGTTTAGGGCTCGCGCGGGACTAATGTTGAATTGTGAAATGACATTCGATCGCTGAGGGCGGCGCGGCGCGGCTTTGTTCAAATACTGGTTTCATGCTCGCACCCATAGGCATTGTTTGCTAAGGATGGCACGTCAGTACTTTCAAGTCTTTCTTTCTTACAATTAGATAATTAGTACATAATTCCAAAGTAAAATTCATTAATGGTTAACAGTAATTGGATTTCTTAAGCATGTTACATAGTTATTGTCTATATTTAACTACAAAATTAACGCACAATTATCTAGTGTACAAAAAACCTAAACAATTTGAATTGTGACAGATATTCAACTTTTAAATTTCACTAATAATAACGTCCTTTCCATTTACGTAAACGAAATATTAATTAATTTTAATTTTAACACAATACTGTGTTCTAAACACTGTTTCTGTTTGTTCATAGATCAGCGTCCCTGATCGACGCGTGCGCAAGGCGCGGCCTCACTCCCTCATCGAGCAGTTGACGCGACGCGCGGCGATTGTGCTTTTGTAACTATAGTACAATGATCTCTCAGCTTCAAGAAAATTAAGGGACTTTTCTTAATCGTTGCCAACAAAATATCGTTCACAATGGATTCGCAGAAAAAATAAATGGCAACGAAATCTTAAGTTTCTTATACATTTTTTTCGACATTCTAATACAAACCAGTTCACAACTTACTTGCCGCACGACTAGGATGCCAAAGAAGATATTTTATAGCGATACAGGTGCTATATTCCTTACCTACGACACTATCTCGTTGAATCTAAACTAAAATATGTAAACAGTCCATTTACAGGCATTGGAATATTAAAAAGATGTAGTGCAGGAAGGAGC
>DWNJ01000301.1:0-16348 GCA_018250275.1 Udranomia eurus | reverse complement strand
TTACGTTAGACATTGTTTATCTTTTCGTTTGACCCAGTTAGTAATTTCTAGAAACGTTATGGTTAGTTCGTTAAAATCCGCATGTTTTCGATATTTCATACAAACAATTCGTTGTTAAAACTTGCAGTTCGGCGCAGACAAAACAAAAACGGAAAATCGATACATACTCAACGACGCCGAAATCTAGCTATAACCGTAACTCAAGGGCAACGTACCAGAAGATATCGCTGCAACCCGGTGAAATCCTCATCGGCCCGTCCCATATATTCAGATGGCTGCCGCAATACTCGTCCTCGGGTAAGTTAGGGTTTAAAGCGTTTGTCACGTAGAATTTCAGCACTGAGAACCAGACTCGGAAGCGTGGTGCTGAGAACTGCCGCCGGTATATTATATTCCGTCCCGATGGTCCTGAAGTATCGATACCCTGCATGTGGTACAAGCACGTCGTGTTTGGAGGAAGAGAATGTTGAGGATGTTCAAGAATACCACGCCCGGTCCCTCGGATCCAGAATTCACAGGCTCGTTTGTTCTTTGCGTATGTTGGGGATTGCTGATCGACGAATCGTACCTGAAGACAAAGAAGAATTAAAGAGTCCACTTTAAACAACCAAGATTTAATATTGGATCATTTTTATAAAATGCTATTGTGTCTCGTGAGTTCAGTATCGGACCAAAATCATGATGGAGACAGAATATATTTATGTCCTATTTATAAAAGAGTTCTGAGTATATAAAAGAGTTAATCCGTTAGTTTTTTTCTCTCGGTCTGAGAACCTGAAGCCGTTGAAAGCCGATGACGAATGACTAAAGAAAATGTATAATATGACGTTCATTAAGTGTATTTGATATAATACCTTATAATGAATAAAAACATTTGATGCTAGATTCTATTGGTTTAATTATGTATGCTACTGAGGAAGCAAACGAGCATGCAGGCCACCAGATGATTTGGTCAATGCCGTCAATGGACATTAATCTATAAAACCCAAACACGTTTGGATTTCCAAGTAAATCATCTCTAAGTAGTAAGGAATGGTAAAAATACAAGTATTATTCATTTCGGTCTGAACATCGATACATTTCAAAAAGCTATTGCATAAACAGGTAACAAACTGTATTTAATAAATGAGTTGCAATTAATTACGCAAACTTGATTATACTCGTAACATTGTCATTGACGAATATGCCGATATTGCATCAACTGTATCACAATATTCATAATTAATAACACTAACTAAGTGATAATGACTGATAAAATCTATGTCATTTGATAGTATTCGAAAATATGATGAATTTTATTTGGTTATTTATTTTTAACCATCTGTTATTGCACTGCCAAGTTCACGTCTTTAAAACGCCTTGTGCCTTAATTCTTAGAATTCTTATTCTCAGACTAAGACGGTACCTAGTCCTACGCTAGATAACCATTGTTGAATTTCTCAGACCTTTACGAACGTTTCTTGATGGGCTTTAAATCCGGAACTCTGGGGTAAGGCCCCATTTATAATCAAGTTTCATAAATGCATTTCACTCCACTAGTGGTAGTTAAACGAAAAATTCAGAAAGAAACCTTAAATTCATTTTAGCAAATCATACTTAAATTAAGAATTTTAAATTGAAAGTAAATATAAATAAAATGGACGTGAAATGTTCTGTCTTTTTGCTACAGAGGACGAGACTTAAGCTTTATTAAGTCGGGCAAATTTGTTTGCTCGTTTTCAAGGTAAAATAAATACCGAGGCATAGCGCTTCAAAGAAAAGTTATTTTAGGAATTTCGCCCGTAAATGGTTCGACGTCCTGCGAATGGTTTTGTAGGTTAGACAATAGATTTTACTGCAGAGTTAGCATTTTTTCATTATAGCAACTGTTGCGACAGGACTAATTAATTACAGGCACGAATAAAAGTAATAAGGTAACCAAATACACGTTAAATATGCTCGTTTCTATACTAAATTGTAAATTCTTTGCACGTAGAAAGCAAGCCCTTAATGTTAATCAAGTTGCAAATAAATTACAGTGTAGGCGAAACGAGCATTTACTCGAATATTTTCATGGTTGAGGACGTTACTTAAGTATGATTAAGTGGAATAGATTTGTTTGCTTCTTTTACGGAGAAAATTCAGTGTTTAAAGAAACGTAAATAAATGGATGAATGGGAGACGAATCTGAAACTTTTCCTCAATGTGGATCAGAAAAATAACCTTAAATAACATCAAAGGACACAAACATTTGAGTTTAAATAGTAACTACAATGTAACTTGCATGATTAATTCCATAAATAATTAATTAACTTTGGTATAAGCGAAACTAGACTAATCGTATAAAATGAAACTATTCCTATAAATAACATAAAATATCAACGTTAAGTTATCATTAGTTACCAATACAATAAGGCCTACCTATTTTTTTTATACAAATTCGTGTCTAAGCCCTCAGGGTTCTCGTTCTAATGTGATAAGTTAAAACAATAGGCTACTGCAGAGTTTGTTGAATGCTCCATTATTATGACCGTTATGCGAGCCTACGTACTAATTACGCTTTGGCAGGGGCCCAAGCGAGACCTCGGGCCACGTCTTGATTTATTACAGTTCATTTACAACGAAACACTTTAAATAACTCTTCATGCTAATATATTAGTCTATTAACCCAATTCAGTAGCAGCTGGTCAACTTGGCATACAGATTGGTCGATGCGTTTGGGAGTTCGATTTGATGGTGCGTTTTTCAATCACTTGACACAAAGAACTATTAAATGTAAGAGACGAATAATGTAATTGCTATTTAAGGAAAAGTTTCGTATCTCCACATACTTATATAAGTTACATCGCGCGTCAATTGATTTTTATCAATAAATTATTTGCCTCCAGTGGGTTTCCCTACGTTTATGGGTCAAAAGTGCATGTCTCTGTAACCGAAAAAATCCTGTATGTACAGTTTTTTGCTAGACATCTTAACTTATATGACATAATTCGACTTGATTAGTTCATTTATTAAGTGTCACACAGTGACCATTTCCAAGCATACAAAACATCTAAGTTCAAGTGAATCTGAGTGACATAAGAATATAATATAAAAACAAGTAAAGATCTTAAGAGAAATTTGGGAGCACATCAAACTTTTTTTGTAAAAGAATGGAATCCTAAGTGCTGACTTAATCGCGTTTTGGCGGGCGCCCAAAACTTTGATGTCTTTTTTGTGAATTATGACTTAATAGCAGAGTCAGATGGTACTGGAGGTACTTATGATATTTTAAAATGAATTAAATGTTGGAATTACGAATGCTCTACGTGCAACTTTAATTGTAATAATGTAGATGACACATTTTTTATTTATATTTTATTAAACATCACGGCCATGAATGCTTAGAAATATTGTCTAAACCGAAAGATTTGAAACTTAATGACATAAAGATTATGATTACAAGATTTGGCCTCATCCATCAACTTATGAAAGTATAATTTCGTTAAGTAGTATAAGGTAGTATACGAGTGATTCTCTGAGATGGCTATGTAACCCGTTTCTTCATAAAAGCAATTTCACGTATTGATCGATCCGAGCAATAAACCTGTCCTGCACGTAGCAAGATCGAGTCTTCCTAATGATAATAGATCACCTTTGAGACATCCCAGCTTTATTTTTCAAAGAAACGAAAATTGTCTCTACCTTTCTTTTCTTTTCCAGTAATTTAAAGCTAGCGTCTGTTATCTGAATATTAATTGGAAAAAATTGGCTGCTCTGGAATTCTGTCGAAGTTTTGATCTACCTATATTTGTACGTACTTAAGTTTAAATTAGTTAAAATGATGTTAAATCTTCCAGAATGATAATGTCATAACCAATAGTGCGATTTTTGTGAATCAAGTGGAGTGTAACGAAACCCGGTATCGCTTAACACAACCGCTTCTCCTCAATAGTAGCAATTGTATCTGATCTCAAAAATATCCAATTCTATTTGGGAAAAAATATTAACGTTCACGACGACTCTAATCTACACGTGTACACGCGTTACAAAATCATATATAGAAAAAATATTCAAACTTGAATTGCATTTTCTTCTTGGTAACGCGGTGATATTTGGAAAGAATCTCCGAGATTCTTATTCTGCCGCGCACTTGAATGCGGCTTTAACGAAAAAGCAAGAGCACTCACCTCCACTTCCAATTGAAAGCCATGCAACGATTGCGAGGGAGCCGGCTGCAAAAACGTTCCGAAAGGCGACGTTGTAAATTCCACTAACAACTCCGGACCGCTCGAGATCGCTTCTGGCACCGAAACGCCTCCTCCGCAGAATCTCAAGACAACCGGGTCTCTTGTTGTATAACCGTCGTAAACAGTCACGTAGTCCTGCACCTCGTCGCATTGCTGCCAGAATTTCAGTTCCCTTCCATTATTTCCTCTGTCCTGTTGCGATGCTGCATACAACGCTTTTTGACTCCGTATCGAGATGAGCTGACCGTTGGGCTGCTTTACCACAATCAGAGCGTGTTTCCCCTGAGGCACATCGTGTTGTCGCACAGCATAATAACAAGTGAGGTTCCTGGGGTACACACCAGGGAAGTTGGGCGACTGTAACCTACAGTTTTTACGATCACAGTCACTGAAGATCCGCGAGCAATAAGTCCCGGAGATCAAATCCCCGAGGTAATACTCTGGAGTTTTTGTCGTCTTCGCTACACTCGTATCCTCGCCGCGTGATATGTTTACGGGATATGGCAGCGGCCTCAGTTTGAAAAAGGGTCGTTCTGTAAAAGTATGGTTATAAGAAATATTGATGTTGGCATTACGATCGAGCGCCGTATGCGTCATGGGTATGAAATATATAACGAGCTGCGGTGAAATACTTTCGTTATATGTAAAGGCTTATTTAAGAGTTACAGGGGCTAATACGTGCCGTCGAAACCTACGCCATTCTGAACTTATTGCCTCTTTATAAATATGTATAGTGTTATAACTATAATATGTTGTTGCCATGTGTTATAATTATTATAAAAGTTACAGAAAATTACATGATATAGGTAGTGTTTGATTTGTTACTGTTTTTATTCTTTTTTTTACTACAAATAGGCAAGCGTTTAGCCGCAATCTAGCCTGATGGGAAGCTAAGATGCGTCCTCCAGTAGAGATCAATTGTCAATAGGTTCTGCACGCAATTTTAGATTATTTTCATTCGTCTTGTATCCCATCCCACACTCTAAACAGAACAAAGACTACTGTAGGATTTCGTTTATATCATATTTATATATAACTGAAATTGCACACAAACCTGAAGGTGGCGAGCCCCCATATCGGACAGTAGCATATTCTCTCCTCAAGACCTTATACGCCATACGAAAGTTGAAGTTGTAATTATTTTGTTCCTTCGACAAGTGCAGTAGCCTAACTATCAGCGTTATGGATTTGGTTTCGCTGTAATATATCGAAGGGCCCCAGGAAGTCCCGCACCAGGAACCCCCGACTTGCGGTCGGCTGGCTTCTTGGATCTGCATGTAGCCGTCAGGGCAGCCATCTTCGGTGAAGGAGGTAAACCGTCCGAGCGTAAAACTGTCAAAAAGGATCTGAAACAAATGAGAAAAGCATGAATATGACCTACTCTTTTAAAGTTACTATTATTATAACACTGCTCTATTTTTGATCTAAAGAGTACAGTGTATGAGTTATAGTGTTGTTTTTCAATCTCACTTTCTATATACGAGTTAGTATATAAAAAGTGAGGTTCATAAGCAGCAAAAATAGTACTTTCATTTTAAATTTTATTTAATTTTGTTTAACTTTGGACGAAACTTATTATATAACAAATTAATACGTAACCAATATCTCTTTTTCTTTCCGTTTAGCAATTAGGTTATGTATATATGTGTATAGTACATAATTCTGACTGTAATACATTTTAACATATTTTCGTATAAACTGTTGGGTCCTGCTGATATCAAATAGCAAAGTTGAGAGTTCGTAATTAATTTTTGGGCTAAGTTTTTACAAGAACCGCGCGTGCCGGAACAAAAAGCAATTAGTCACTTCGTGACGTAACACACTATACAAAAATACTTTAGTCTTTAATTGTAATATTTTCTCTTTCTGCAGTCTACTTTAATAGTATTAGATATGTATTAATGGTATTAATATACATAGATCCTTATAATTACGCATCATTTTATTTTATTAACCACTTAGGCTTTGAATATAAATATAAATGTTTCTCCTTTTTCGATATTTTTGGTTCCGGTGCAAAGTTTCGTTCGTACCCTAATTCCGTTTAATGATGTGAAATGTAATGATGAATTAATATATTTAATTATAAGCAATAATTATAATCAGAAACCAATTCGATGCTTTGATGTACACTGAACAAATTTAATTTATATTTACAGCAAACAAAAGGAGGTACTAAATCCACTTAATGACCGATGTCATTCGTACGAGAACCTATACCTACTAACAATGCTGTGATCAACTTCAAATTGGAAAATCCTATCGGGAACTGATCACAATCCATTGCAATAACATAAACAAAACCCCCCTTTAATCGAAAAACAAGATATGACAGGTATATTATATGAGGGCGGGCGGAACGGTGACATTTTTAGAATCGAACAATATTACGCATAAGTTCCACCGTTCTATATCTACAAAATTTATTTCAGAATACGAAGGTAGGACACAAACATAACTAGCTCTTGCTGCAGCTCTGCATATTACAAAATAAGAAGACGAAATCTCGAGCCATTCCCCGTATAAAAAATAATAACCCCTCTTTCTACTCCCCTTAAATCCAGATTTTCAGTAAGTGACATTTTCTGAAACTAACATATCTATTACTATTATAATTAATAGCATTAATAACAACTGAAGATTGCCTAGCGGTAAACAAAAATCGACCGTATATCTTAGAATTATCAATTATAAAATATTTCTATTTTTATACCTATAGAATAATTTAAAAATAAATACTGCACAAAATGACATTTTCGATGCTCACGTCACTGTCGATTCAGTATTAAGCTGACGTTCCGTATATAACAGATGACACTTGTGTACGCGTGTGCGTCAAAGGCGTAGTTGCGCGTAATGGTTTCTTTTACTAATTTAATGTATTTCTATAAAATAAATCTATAAAATATTAGTTCTGCACTTCATCTCCGTATAAACTTTGACTGTGTCAAATTTAATACTCCTCCGTTCGTGTAATTGTCGTAAAAACTCTACCAAAGTTTTTGTTCACGTATTTATATTATGATGATATAAGAATGGATATATTCTGGCGCTGCGGAACGAATCACGTATCTTATTTATTACAAAGTTTGGGTTTGTAAGGTCCTCTCTGGCCATAAATATTCTGATTAAGACGAGATAAACGAGTCGGGGTTTTCACAAAACATAATTAGTTCCAACAAGTAATTGCTACGTGCAAGACGAGTGTAAACAACGAGGGATATTGGACGCGTAGTTATTAAATTACTGCGAAACTTTTGTTGCTAAATGTACGCTCGTAGAATAAAAAGAGAACGGGTCGGGAAATATTTGTATTCAAACAACTACGCCGATACTGGACTTGTCGGTTTTGTCGCAGGAGTACTGAATTCGTAGGAAGATAAGACAGAAATTGTCTTAGTTGAAATAAAAGTAGTATAACAACGGAACAGGTATGTTAACAATAAGAACATGTTCAAACGAAGTACAGATTCAGACAGGTTGGTGCCAGATTTTCAGAGCCGGTTCTAGATAATTTGAACATATAAGCTACTATCTGACCCGGCGCACTTCGTACCGCCTCAGAGTCATATTCCTGTTCCTATTCCCACCCCCGTCATATAGTAGGTATAAACATATAAACATTGTAGACATCCATACCAATTAAAACAAATACCTAATATTCTTTCGACTTTTTTGAAGATATACTCGATATGTATTCGAATTATATTTATATTATACTTATTGGATGTTTTATTGGATTTTTAAAAGACGTAAAAATCTTTGTATTTTACAAATTGGATCGCAAATACTTTTTTTTCGAGTTACGACAATGTATTCCCATTATAATATATAATTCTTGAATAAGTACATATACATACTAATTTTCATAGTGATCGGTCAAATGGTTTTTAAGTTTAGCGATAACTTACGTACATAATCATTCATTTATATATATATAGATAGGCAACAGAGAAAAAAAATATGTAATATGTATATATGTATATAAAAAATATAATATAAATATAACTGGAAGGTAGCAAACGAGCATGCAATCCACCTGATGGTAAGAGGTCACAAGACAGGATCAAAGTTATTTCTTAGGTCGTCAACGCATGCGTTGCTACTCTTGAGGACTAAGTTGGAACGCCTCGATTAAGTATGTCTGACCACACCCTTCAAACCAAAATACAGCAGCAAGAATACTTCGGCTACAGGGCAGAAAATGTGTGGCGGTAGTGGCTCCGGAGTCGAACCGTATAAGGTTCTACCACCTTGAATTTTAAATAAAAATAATTAAATAAATAAGAAAGAAAGAAAATTCCAGTAATCACTTTTGAAGACTAACTGAAAACATAGGTATTAAACCTACGCCGCGTAGCGTGAATACACATTTCCGGAATTATTGCTCTCAACAATATTCCCTGAAAAGAGTTTTCCACGAGTTTAATTCCCCATTCATATTCACCAGTTTCCCGTCGCCATTTTAAGTGATTGGCGGGAAATTGAACGTTCCGTACCGCGTCGGTGAATTATGTGAATCGTTATTATTGAATGTTCGTTAATTAACGTTGTGTAATTGATTGCCGGTTCTATCTATTTTAGGAACGCGTTCTTTTACGTTTTTTATGAAATTGAAAAAGCTAAAGAGTATGCACCGATATGTGCGATTGTAGCTGCGATGCTGAGTAAGACTAACGTTTTAATTATATGTAGACCTTATCGTAGTATGTCTTAAGCGAACTTGATTATGGCTTCGATCATAACATTTTCATGACATTGTGGAAAAATCTAACCTAATCTTACTTTACGTACTTAATGTATAATGTACATGTGTGTATCAAATTTGGTCGATTCGTTAGGCAACTTCTAAGTATCTGAATAACTTCGAAGGCAACCATAGTGTTTAAAAATAGAAATCGTGGGCTAGAAAAGAGCGTAGTATTTACACTTATAATCATCATAGTATCACAATTATATTTGTAGTTGAATAAAAAGATTAAAAGTGTAGTTAACAGCATGGCGAAATATAAAATTCATAGAGTTTCACAGAGTTTCGCGTTCAACGGCTGGATACATTTAAATATGACTAAACTCAGGCGGCAATCCTGCCTGTAAAATTGTATTTTCCGTGCCGCTGGAGCACATGACGAAACATATTTAATTCAATTCATGCTTGTATGAAACTTTTAAATACCTACAGTATTATTATGATTCGTTTGTAGTTCGTTTTCGGGGATGTTCGTATTCTTTTTATATAAATTCCCGGTGTATTCACTTTCAGAATTAGTAAAAAGTTTTTTACTCAGTCCAAAAGTTTAATTATTTTTTGGCGTATTTTTGTTTGTATCATGTCTTTACAGATACTTAGTATCTTAAATGGTGGTAGTGCCACTTATTCTAATAAGCCGACAAACGAATACCAAATTACCGAATCCAAAGTACTTCTCACCGTATAATCATCAGCCTGAAATAAACAATATACTTCCATTGAACACGCGGCCTTTTCGTTTTACAAAAGGTACGTAAAAACTTAGTGTCCCGTGACTGACGATTACATTTAAAATTCATCAAACAGTCAGCACGGGCGTCGCGTGATATTGTATTATCCGCGCGAACGGAGCGCACATGTCGGAACGTCTCATTCAATTTCTGCGATCTCCCGGTACCCTGACGTGTCTTATTTCATTGTGATGACATGACGGGGGAAAATACGAAATGTCATATTATTTTGTGCTCGATGGGAAAGTAATAATAATGTGGTAGAAGGGGGTCCTTTTTTTGGAAACCAATACGAAAACGAGACGGTGACAAACTATTTATTTTCACATTTACTTCAAATACATAGTATTCTCATTTTATATTATATTATTCTCATTTTATTTAGTACAAAAACCTTGAATTAAGATAAAGTGAGGATTGCATAATATCTTTATTCATTTATTGATTGTACCTAAGTTAAAGGGCACTTAATATCCGCTTTGTACTCATTTAAATCACTCATTTAAGGTGGTAGAACCTTTTATGGTTCGACTCCGGAGGCACCACCGCCACATCTATTTCTGCCTTAAAACAGCAGTGTTCTTGCTGTTGTGTTCTGGTTCGAAGGGTGTGGTCAGGGAGACATATTTAATCGAGGTGTACCAACTTAGTCCTCAGGGGTAGCAATGCATTTGTGGTCGACTTAAGAAAGAACTTTCAATCTGTCTTAGTTTATTACAGATGTCCATGGGCGGCAGTGACCACTTACCATCAGGTGGACTGCATGCCAGTTTGCTACCTCCTAGTCATAAAAAAAAACTCATGGACTGATGACCTAATGAAGACAGTGGGATACCGCTGGATTTAGAAGGCACAGGACCGGTTGGAGTGGCGAAGGTTAGGGGAGGTCTATGTCCAGTAGTAGACATGCAAAAGGTTGATAGTAAGTAGTAAGCATAAGCTTATCTCTGAGTGTATCATTCTACATAAGAATCCGCTACGAATAATTTTTCGACGTCATTATTTAAAGTCAGTACCATTTACGAAACTGAATACTCCCACAGAAATAAATAAAGTCGGATATCTCTTAGTTGCAGTGAAGCACAAATTCTCAATGGCTAAAATAAATCCTCGCCGCACTCTTTGCCAGAGATACAATGGCAGATGCAATTTGCAAACACAAATTGCATTTCCGTTAACCTCCTATACCATTGGAATAAAACATAAAAAAATGTATGAAAATTATTAATTTACTCCAAAAGGTAACAGTGTTAAGGTATAGGGTAATGTTTCGAGGAGAAGGAGGACCCTTTTATTCATTCTAACTCATAAACACTTATTGCAAATTTGTACTTGAATTAAATTCTTTAATGAACGATATTTTTCTTATGATATATAAAAAGTACGAGGATGTGGTAGCACGAGGAAATTAGGTAACCCTTTGGCTTACGGCTTGAGTCAGTAATTATTACTGTAAAAGACAAATCTCTCCGGATGAAATGCTTTGTTTTCAAAGTATCAAATGGGCGGTCTATGTAAAAGCACGGACAACTAAACGAGTGCTAGGTATACTGGATGGCCTGAATAAGTTTATAAATCTGCTCAGTGCAGTGAGGCATAAATATTGGGACCAGAATCCTTATCGACATTTTAGCTGCAGTTGTGGTTAGGAATTGAACTTTTAACGTAAGAAAGGTTTAAGTCGCAATTTAGTGCAGTGAACTGATACAAATTTAATGTAATATAATAATATAAGTATCTATCGTATTTATTACATAGAATATTTAAAAATCTATCCAACATTATAAAAACATACTGTACAATAGATACTTTATAATACATAATAATCTTTCAAGAAAGGTGTATGTTACATCGTGGGCCACACAGGAACTGCCCGAGGCAGATTTTCTAAGGAAGCGCATGTAAAAGCGACGTTTAAGTGGAAGCCATTCATAGCCACAATAGAGGTAGGTACTGACCAGGATTACATGTACCAGACATAATGATAGAGATAACTTGTTAGAAGTTACACAATGTAACTATTTCCTCTTTAAAGTATTTTGCTTTTCACAAACTTTACATTTATAATATACATGAGGGCGTCACTCGAGTATCCATAATTACACTTTCACGAGACAAAAATCTATAATAATAATAATAACGTAATTTAATATAGGTTATAAAGCAATCTGTACTTTATAGCAATTGATCTGCAAATACGCTACAAATTGTTACTAATTAACTTTCCAATGAGTATACGATGTGTATTTGAAAATTGCTGAGGTGAAAATGTATAATACAATTTTATAAAATAACTGGAAACAGTACAACATCCAAATATTAAAGGTTACAGTGCAATATAAAATATATTTTAGGTCGCTCGAATAATCTCTCTTTTATATTCTCATGAATATTTTTTTAAACAACGCTAAAGAAGTACTTATAATCCTCCATCTGACGCAGATGTAACAATGTAGATGAATTAAATCTTTAAAAATTGCTCATTGACTAGGAATTATTGTTGCATAAGTCAGTGCGGTCACAATATTTCACAATAGAGCATTACTCAATTAGACAATTGTTTTAACAATTGACCACGAGAAATCCACAAAACAAAATAGTCATAAGTAATCATATGCCAATTTTCCCATAAAGAACCGCAAGTACGTGACACCGTCTCAATATGGAATGACTGTCAAAACGTAAAATGGGTAATCGAGGAAATGCGGTAAAAATTGACCTCAAATCCCTTTTGTGACATCGGCGTGCGTCGACAAGAACCCACGACAAAAAAGTTAGCGGACTTGTTGTATACAAAAAGCGTTACAATCTGTAACCTCACATTCCAGACCTACTTTCATTTTAATAATTCCCGTCTCCTAGATTCTTTCTTTATTAACACGGAATGCGGGAAACTGGCAGAATAATAAAACGTAAACAAAAGGGACCACTTCACAGCGGGAATCCGGCCGAGTCATACCGCAATGCTGGCTTCAACAGCTAAATAATTTCGCACTCAGTTCTCTTCACTGTTTAGCCGTAAACATTGTTTTAACAAAGAAGGATTAAAAGATAAAATATATAGTTTATTTGGATGGCAGCTAAGGAAAGAGAGGTCACTAGTTTAACATGATTAAAGTTGATAATTGGCGCGGAGAGTCCAGATGAGCTTTGGTCAAAATCAACTAGGTGCCGTCCCATATGCATTCATCATTTTTTTGCTGTTCGGTGCTGGACGCAGATCTCCCTATTATATATCCGGAGGCACTCCGGCCGGTTTTGAGTCCGGTGGTCGTCTGTCCATCTGGTCTTCAACTGGATGCAATTGTTAATGACGAGATCAATTTTTTATATAGGTCTGACATGTCTTTTGTTTCGATCCATGACACCCACTCCATAAGCAAAATATGTGACAGCGGTAAGAAATAAAGCTGAAGTTTCAAGAAGCGATTGCAGTATATGAAGACTCGATGAGCTAATGAAGTTTCTTATAGCTAAAACTTACTAGTCGAAGATAAGATGCCAAAGTATGCTTTCAAAGAGCAAAGTCTAGAATTACTGAAAGGATTTTACGGGTTCTTCATAATAATAAGAGCTGTTTTAACTTTAAGTTTAGTGTTTCAGAGTTTGTTTTAAAATCAATAAACTTAATATTAGTTCCTGTTGGATCATATTATTTTCTTATTTTATTAACTTGACTCGTTATAATACTGAAAAGCACAAAATACATTTCAGGAGAATTTTTACTTTAGGTAGTCGTTTAAAAGAATGTGCTGCTGAAATTGCTGTTATTCAAAAATCCATAGAATATTATACCGAATGTTTAATAGATCAGAACAAATACGATACGCTTAAAGCAATAGAAACATTATTGTGCTACTTTCAGTGTGAAATAACTACCACGTGCAAACAAAGGTAGGATGGAGCACTTCAGTGTAAGGCCTTTACAAATAAATCTTCTGAGGAGAGGGTCCTTTATGTCCTTTTCGACGAGATGAATCTAGTTCACAGCACATGAACATTTCTTTTCGAGTCGGTGACCTATTACAGACTTCATTTGTTTTCGTTTTGCTTTGAACATTTCCTTTATATACGTTGGTACTTTAACTTTCATTATGCTCCTTTTTAAGTATTATATATCTAAGTTTATGGCTTAGGTACTCGTTTTAACCAGATTATTAACAAAATGCTTTATCATGCTGAAAATATGTACCCGAGCTCCGGTGAAAGCAATTTCGAAATTGCAGTGAAAGACTTTCTTACTCACAACTTACAATTTAGTATCATCATTTGAAAAGTATATCTATTACTTAATAATAATAATAAATAGTAGCTATGATTTTTATACATAATTAACTTTTTTACAATGACTCACGACTTATTTAATATCATGCTGACTTTGCTGTTCTCCCTGTTTGGATTGTAACGTCATATATCTAAATATATTCTTAGAGCAATTGTATTATATTACAGTACAAGAAACCACAGTTGGTTTCATATTCTTCTTATGACATCAGCGCTAGTTCGTAAACGAACCATTTTATCATCGGACAGACGAATATCGACGTGGGCACAGGGCAGCGTTCCTGTACAAAAGTGTCTGGAGAATTACCACCCGGATTGGTGTGAGCTGGTGAAGCAAAATCGCAAACGCTTTTCATGAATTAGAAACAATCAACTTAGTCAAGGCTAATATAATCCAAAACATTTTTATTATAAGTGATAAGTTGGTAAATAGGGCAAAATAAGATCCAAACTTAAACTTCTACATGAACAAGATTTATTATTCTCCACCAATAACAATAAAAAATACAATTAATAAGAAGAAATAAAAGAATTTATTTCATCGGAATACAAACATGCTACAACATGGTTTGACAAATAAGAAATATTATTAGGTAGTTATCTGTTTAAATAAAATAACAAAGTACGGGATCGTCTAAGCGGAAGCTGAAAATCTCATGTTCATGTTCATGTTCAAGATTTCACGGTAGCGCTAGCAATTTGACCCACTCAAAGAGAACGAAAATTGCCCTAGCCGGTGTTGCTTAAAGTCGCTGCCAATTTAATGCAATTTCCTCACAATGAATTTACTGAGCAGCAAAATCATTTTATTTCATGTAAGTACGTGTTCGATAATGTTAAAAGTGTACTGAACAAAATATATAAAGCAAACGAAGAGTAAAGCAATTTCGTTTTTAAAGAACTTGATAATACAATTATGCCTGATGAAAATATAACGTGATCATTAAACAGTTTCTTTATTTGGAAATATCCGTCGAATTTCCTAATTAGTTACAATATAATATAGCTGATGTTAAAAGTATTTATCAATGTTTTTAACCGATCATAGACACAATTTTGCATTAATTCTTCTCATGTGAATGGACTGTTTCCGTCAATACAATTGATATTAGATTAATTGTATTAAAAGTTGTGGATTCCATTAAAGTAGAGCTACAAAACCGGAAATTGCGACAAAGTGAATACAACACAAATAACTCAACAATCTCCAAAGTTAATTAAATAGTGTTAAATAAACGTTTAAAATAATACAGCAAAGTGGATCATTACTCTACAGATAATTTAAAATAAATAAAATATTAATACCTCGTCCATTGTTTGCTTGTTGGAATTATTGTAAGTACATTGACATTATCTGAGGTCAAAGTTAACGTAAACAGTCATCGAATCGACTATTTGAGAACGTTCCAATATTGACTTCACTCCGAACAAGTGTCAGTCTGTAGGTGTTACAGGGAGACATTCAACTAAACGACTTCGAATCGAACTGACTCGGTTGACCGCCACTTCGATTTCACCAATAAAACGACCAGTGTCGATCGTACGTTCGCAGCTCTCCCACGCTTTGTGAATAATTGTGATACGCCTTGTGGAATTTCATAGCAAGTTGTGCTGTTACGTTACATTAGCCACGATAATCAGTTTGTAAACAACATTTAACATGAAGCAGTCGTTATTGACCAAAAGAATAGTCCATCATTAGGCAGTAACAGAGGATGACGATAGTTGTGCTCGACATCGAAGCGATAGCATTAGAAAACCGATAAATGAGGAGCCTCCCGTTTTTTTATCTAGTGATAACAGGCGTGTCACGGAAAGCAAACCGAAATTAGATCGGCATATTGTCGGTCGCGTCGCTTAGGCCGGTATAATTTGGCGTGTTATCGTTTTCAATTTCAGATAACCGATTAGTTGTGACACTTAAAGTTATACGTGGTAAATATGTTTCGTATGTAACGAGCACAGGTTCTAATATGGCACAAGAGTCGGTGAATTGGAGTGTAGAGGACAAAGTTGTTTTGGTGACCGGAGGCGCGGCTGGAGTCGGTGCGGGGCTTGTTCGTGCATTATTAGCGCATAACGCAAGGGTGAGTAACCAAGAGACGTTCAACGTTCTGATGCCCATCTGATGAGTTCTGTAGCTTTATTGTTACTATTTTATTTGTCACTATGTTCCTTACGAACTAACCACTAACTAAGACACTAGACGTCAATCATAGCTGTGTGGATAGTATGATGATAGCATATGTAATGTCTTCAAGCTGGTCCAATTTTCTAATGCCCATTGAGGTACTTAGTTTGTTTATCTGTCATTAAGTTTCTTACTATATACTATATTAAAGAATATTAAATCATTTGTTCTGAGATCTGTAATA
>DWNJ01000300.1:0-16372 GCA_018250275.1 Udranomia eurus | reverse complement strand
ATACGTAGCACCGAGTGCCTAAAGTAGCGCAACTGAATCAATACTTACAGTGACCTGGATATGTAGTTCACCTTTGTTTATTTATGACTAGAGTAATATTTAATTAGCAGCATTCAGTAGTGCTCGACCAGTTTATTCTATTCGTGTTTCATACACGAACCTTCTTCAACCATAGATAAATAAACGGCAAGTATTTAAAGGGCCATTTAGACGTTGAAAAACAAAATTCGAAAAAGTGTCACACAGTAAAAAAGGGCACAGTCCTAAATCATAATAAATGAGGTACATAAGCTGAAGAAGTGGTAGAAGAGAAGCCAACGAACGGAGAAACTAATATTCGGCTATCAATAGAGACGACGGAAATACTACATAAAGTCTACATAAAACTCTTTGTGGGACGTCCCAACACTTAAAAAAATCTAAAAGTATATAGTATATCATGTACTGTGGAACTTCAATAGACCACATATATAACGATACTACATAATCAACATCAATGTTTCTACACTACGAAAGAAAAGCAAATGTATGTTATGTGACATTTAAAAATACAAAAGGACCGTATCATGTATAGTCCTCAAATATGATATATAGCGATACTACATAATCAAGATCAACGTTTCAGCAATTCGAAAGAAAAACAAATGTATGTTATTTGACATTTAGAGATACTGTATTTGCCATTTGACTGCGAAACCCTAGAAATCCCAACTACACAATATTCAGTGAAATATTCATACGTCTATTCGCTGGTTGTTCCGAACTGTTTTTTGTGACCTGCATACGAGTATGTACGCTCGGTTTTGAACGAAAAACTTTTATAGTCCGCGGGAATTTCCGGTGCGAAAAATTGAATTTCTCTGATTAAATGCGTCATGTTTTTTTCGTTTTTGCATCGCTAATGAACAGGATTGTAGGCTGAAGCTTGCATTGATTTATCATATAATATTATTGCGTTAAAATTTATCCGTAATTCTGAATTTGTCTCCAATAAAGCGACCTCGAAACGAAGAACAATTTAAGCAATTCCGGGAATCTGACCACGTCTGATTAGATTTTACCAATAGTTACTGAGTCAATATTCAACCAGAGCCACCAGTGGAACATACAAAAGAAGTGTGGGCAATATTCTAAAATTCAATAAGAATGTTTACTGTATTTTTGCATTATGTTGTGTTGCATAGCGTAGCAATGCACTCCAGTATGACATGTTACATTGTACTCGTATTTTTTTAAATGAAGACCTAGTGCAATTTGTGCATTGACAGCTGTACCTACTCGAATTTAATATCATAACACGTTAGAAAAAAATATTCCCATCAAACAACCCACACTAACATAACAACATAACCCATGCATAATTACACCATAATACGCGTAGCAGCCTTGTAACAGACTGCCGTATAAATAAAACAAAAGGAGCTTATCATTTCATTCATAAACACATCTTAGCAGTAATCGTTGCGGGTACTCAACAAAAACGTCAGACTCAACAGGACGGTAGTCAACAAACACGACGAAGTCCACAAACGTAAAGTCAACAATCCCGCACCGCGCTCAGGTGAAATGAGATACGGAGCACCCTCATTCCGCTTTTCAGTAAATTATGACATCTAATTATATATCCATTGTTGAATTTTGGCGGTGCATTTAATTTTGTTTGTGTTCACATTGTTTGGTGTATGGTCCAAGTGGTGAGAAAATATTAGGTGACACATTACAGCGTAGACTGTAAGCCTAACGTGTAAATATGAATGATAATTCTGAACATGGAATCTACCGCGTACTTCTTAGTTAGGTACAGTTTCTTCTGCACTTTCAAAGGGACTAGAGATTCTTTAAATGCAATAAAAGACCTTCTAAATCCAGTGACGTACTGGTCACTCCTCTAGTTTTACAATTGTTCATGGACAATAACTGGATTTAATATATTTTTTTGTATAGGAACGTTACACATAACTAAAAAATCTTTAAAACTTTGTACATTGGCAGGAACTGGATAATAATTCAATAATCAAACCATCTCGATT
Organism: Udranomia eurus; assembly: GCA_018250275.1. Taxonomy (NCBI): domain Eukaryota; kingdom Metazoa; phylum Arthropoda; class Insecta; order Lepidoptera; family Hesperiidae; genus Udranomia; species Udranomia eurus. The sequence continues at coordinate 14,342 of DWNJ01000300.1, read as the reverse complement.
CCATGGCCGGTCAAGTTTATTAACATTTTTAGATCATTATCTTATTCATCCGAATAGAGTTTCCAAGTAAGCTAATTCCTATGCGCTTGGACCACACCGGTAATGTCATTTAATTTACACGAGAGCATTGAAGTGTGCTAATAATTTATCCCTCGCCCACCTGATAATATTGTCGGCTTTTTGTGACGGAAATTAATTTAAAATCTTCCCTGTAATTGTCAGGTAATTAAGGAGACGCAATTTATGTAATGAGTATGGATAAACGAGCGTTGTCTTAAAAGCCGTTCTCTGAATTCGAATTTGGGACCGTCATAATTTTATACGTATATGAAAATATTTCAATTTTACACATATTTTAATATTAAGTGTCATAATTTAACTTCACCGTTCTTAAGTCAATTATAACGCAATTAGTGACAATATTCACTTATGAATGTTAATTGTTTTATCGGTTGTTACATTTTGGTGTGTGTGTGTAGTGAGATGTTTTTGAGTGTTTGAGATATTTATGTCATATTCGCCTAATGTAAATTTATCTTAAGAATATTTTACTAACTCTTAACTCTAAGCCATAAAACCATTGCGTATAACGTGTGTATATTAAAAATATATTTGTACTCAACCGATTCACTACTTTGTCCATCTACATAATGATCTGCTCGATAGTGAGCCTTCTCACTAAGAAGAGATACTTCACTTTTTCTTAGTACTACTACTTCTACTGCCTATTTTACCCTATTTTATGGATGTTTCGATTCTTAGAAAAATTGATTCTGCCTGCTGCGTTTAATAACATCCGAAGCTTTCCAAGTGAATGTCCAAAGCTCCTCACCTACCGTAACAAAAAATAAACTTTCTTATATCTATATTATTATATTGTATACGTTATTTTTGTTAATTACTACAATTTTATTTTATATACGAACCTAGTCTAAACTATATATAGGTTAGAAATTTATTCGTCTATTTCTAATAGTACAAAAAGACAGACTAACAAAATAAGTCAAATATGCACCGACACATTGAAATATAGGCAAGGATCAAGCTAAAGATGAAACGGGATATATTAAAACTTTCAATTACCTTACAGAGAACTTAATTCATTTCCTCAAAGAAAAGTATTTCATTCAATAACCGGTCCGCTCTGTATAATAACGAAAGAGCAAACATCTTATCTGGACTTAAATTAGTTAAAACTACGCCGGAGCAGACTTCAACGGGAACAATCGCATTTCCGAGCGCACCTGCTTGCCGGCGATAATGAAACTAATTTAGTAGATTTAGTTCTTTGTGAAACTGCGAACGGAATAGAGGTTTCTTCTTTCTATATATAGAAGAATAACTGACTAACTGTCATATCAACTGAGCGTCTGGGGAAGTACTGAAGAAATTACCCTAAGGTTTGTATACGTGTGACAAAAATTCGATCTAAGCTATACAGGAGGATGAAACATTGTATGGCCATTTTATTTTTATTTTATTTTATGAGCCCAAACCCGCAGACTGGTACTAGTTTAAATTCGTGATAATTATGTCTCGCTTCTCGCTCGTGACTTTGTTACTGTATATTTCAAGAGAACAGTTTAAGGGCTACTCTAAAAGTGACTGACGAACTACAGAGTCCCGTCTTTTTATTGATTCTTGCCTCAGTTAGACTTCGAAGCTGAAATAAGACAACTGTAGAGATATACAAACTAAAGATTTAAGTGTTAAGACGTGACAATATGTCCACAAGGACAAACAGAACCTTTAAAAGAAAAAACGAGGAAAGACTAATAAAAATTACTGAACAACGAAGTGCTAAGAAAAATATAACAAAAGCATTCTTAGAGAATTAAGTGAGACGCTTTTCTTAACTCAATGTAAATATGAAGAAAACTAACTTACAAAGGAAGGATTAAATTTTCTCAGTGGATAAAAGCTGCTTCGCTCTCAACGTGATAACATATTTTACTCAGTCTTGACTGGAATGTGAAAGAGAGAATAAAGGTAAGGTGAGCTAAAAGGACGTTTCGAGAAATGAGTGTAACGTGAGTGACAATAATACTTGTATCAACAAGTATACATTTTAACTGTATGTGTTTATAAGAATATGTTCTTTAATAATACTATCGTATGTTTTAACCATTTTGTAGTCACTGACAAACATATTTATTAAATGTATTTTGATGACTCGTGCTAATCGTGTTTAAGTTACTTTAAAAATAGTAGTACTATATTCCTACTTGAAATACTACTAATAAAAATTTGTCAATTGATATATAAGTGACATATTGATGATGAAATGAGAGGGAAAAAGGGAAAAAATGGGATTTTTAATTACATTGAGGTAGCAAACGAGCATGCAGTCCCTGATGGTGAATGATCACTACCTCCCGTAGACACCAGTTGATTTGACCACACAACCAAAGGTAGAACCTATTACGGTTCGACTCCGGAGGCACCACCGCCACACCTACGAGTATTTCTGCCTTATAACAGCAATGTTCTAGCTGCTGTGTTCTGGTTTGAAGGGAGTGGTGAGGGAGACATATTTAACCAAGGTGTTCCAACTTAGTCCTCACCGGTAGTAACGCATTTGTGGTCGACCTTAGAAAGAACTTCGATCCTGTCTTGGGTTGATTACAGATGTCCACGGGCGGCAGTATCCATTTACCATCCAGGTGGACTGCATGCTTGTTTGCTACCTCCCAGTCATAAAAAATACTACACCTGAGGACTAAGCTAGCACGCCTGTTCCTCCCTTACCATGTCAAGTATTGGTAAAAATACAATACAAAGTTAACCGAACGGCCCGTACCCAAAACAACGGAATTCACCCGTGACACGCGAATAACAATTAGCCGACCGGACTGCGGACGCGCGCACGTTAACTAACCGCGCACTTTTATACTTTTATTTGCTCGGACGTGTACGCTTTGTTGCTTCACCGCAGTGCAAAGCTACGCCGAACCGTAGGTCAATTTACTACACCACGTATTGGACGCACTCCTTTGAGTGTGAGTTACTTAACCGTAGGTCAATTTACTGCACTTCATAGACACTGGAAGTACTACTTTGAATAAGAGGACAGATTCCCTTGAAGAAGAGTTCCTTAACCGAAATAATTACTACACTACACAGGGATTGAATATAAATGACTAAGAGTTACTTAATCGTCGGTCAATTGACTACACTACGTATTCGACAGATTCCTTAGAGTATGAGCCACTTAAGCGTTGGTTAATTACTATACTACGTATTCGACAGACTCCTTAGAGTAGAATATACTTAAGCGTCGGTCAATTACTACACCACGTATTTGACGGACTTTGACTAGGAGTTACCTTGAGTCAGTTTATTGTTATAAAAAATTCTACCACTTTTGAAACGCTTCTCCTTTTTAAATAAAAAGGAATATAGTCCATCTATTTATCCTAAAACAAAAGAGAGTTAAGTTGCGATTATATTCTTTTGAAATAAGTCAATCTTTCTTTAAATTTAACACACAAACCCATATAACTTTTGCCTGCCACTTAACTTAAATTTAAATCGAATTAAACTCTAGGTATATTACATATTAACGTATTTATAAGCATGCATATAAGACTTTTTGGTAAAATGTAATTATAAATATGGTGTTTTGTGTGATATTTCATGTCGGTGTAATATAATACATGTAAATAATACTGTAAAATAATTGTAGCAGGATCATTTAAAGAAATTTAGTTTATTTATGACACTAGTGCGCACCGTCAATACTGCAACGGTTTCATTATCTGTGGCCCAAAATGTCCGCTCGTATTACAGCGCGGGATAAAATAAATGGCGTCGTTATTGATTTTGATGATTATTTAATTGATATTGTTCATCGAGGCCATGAATTGTAAACATTCGCAATTCGAATATTTTATATCGTTCTGTTGGTTAATTGTGTATGTATGACGATTTATGACTGTTTGTTGGTTTAAATAACGCGAGCGAGTTTATTCATTAATAAAAGTCAGTTAATTAAATTAAAAATGTATTTATTTTTGTATTATTGATTACTTTGAATTATGTAAGTCGAACTCAGAGACGTTATTGGTTACTTAAGTTTTCACAAAACTATATATAATTAGATTTTAACGTCCACGTCTCTCAATATGGCTAAGCAAAGGAAACTATTATCAGAATCAGAAGTCTTCGTCTATGTTTTCAGTTCAATACGTAGTAGCGAACACATTTCTCACCTATTCATTGCACTATTGATGTCAATCTTCGTAAAAAAACATTACTTATTGTAGAAAATTAAGAGAGCAATTATAAGAAGGATCGCCATCAAAAAACACGTATTAAGTAGTTCCATACCCCCACATAGTTTGTACAGAAACAATGCAATGATGAAATACACTAATGTGATACGAAACTGACGGATTTGGATGAATTAATATTCAAATATTCTTGCGAGAATCGCCCGAATTCGTACGAGCGTAAAGCGATTTCATTTCATGTCATGGCGATTACAATAGGGATTTGTAGGAATGTTTTTCTGTTGCGGAGTTTCGCGGTTAAACCTTTTATTAAGGTGCCTTTGAATTTGTTAAGGGGCGCATGTTATTATAATGGACAGAATATTAATATTTGCGAATCTCTTTTTGAAAGACATCTTTTAATATTTGAATGGATGTACTCGTACATTTGGACGCACGCAGATTTTTAAAGATCGTGATGGATAAGAGGTTTTGCAAAGAAATGTGTGCCTAAAAGAGGCTGCCAAATGTAATATTATATTAAAAATAAGACACAGGCTTAAGAACGAATCGTACGATTTTAAAATAAATACTAGTGGATGATGTTAAAGAAAATAAACCATTATTTGGCATTGTGCTTGAGCATCAAAGTGAAGACTCTTTTGCGATTAAACTTTTAACATGATGTTAATTAGTTATAACTTAGTTATTTCGTTACTACTCTATTTGTTAATGCACCCATCGAGAACAGCATGCTGTGCTCGTCCGTAACTAAAGTTGCAAATAATTTACTTTTTAACTCTGATTGTAAGAACTGTCATTTTTCTTTTTTGTGATCGATCCAATAAATAAATAAATAAATAAACTAGTTTAATCTGATAACTTAGTAATTTTGTTTTTATAGTGAATATAATGTATCATGAATTATCTAGTTAAGACATACTTACTTTTTAATTTGGATTGAATTTCTGAAATATGGACAATAATAGTTACTGGGACAAAACTACCAATAATCAAGAAACAGCTATACTAACCATTAATTGTGGTCCCAAAAGCCACAAGAGGAAACCATTACGCGAATTAAGACATGAATCTTCGACCCTAGTTTTAATTGCCATGTCCCATACTCGAGTGTAGTGAACACGCACTGAATACAAAATGCTGTTTTTGAATGCTACTGGTGTGTATTACCAAGTTCAATTATATTTGAAAATCCAGATATAACAATTCCAAATATAAATATAACGTCGGTTATAGTGTGTTTTATAAAACAGTAACACAAATAAACATGCTTAATAATAAAAAGAATAGTTTTGTAACTGAACAACAAATTATATTCGAACGTAACCTGAAATCAGGGCCGATTGATTGATGATTTCTATTTCTATTACATTTTCTTAAATACTTCAACATTTTTGCTTTATCGTGTACAGAGTTAAGGTCGGTTTGAGGTTAATAAAAAAAACCAAGTCAGTGATGAACAATCTAAATAAATAAATTTTATAAACGCATTTTTATTCTCTTGTAGGCCACGCAGAATATTACGTGTAGTGTAGAATCACACCAAATATGAAATAAGAACCACGATGTTTTCAACACTATGCCTTAGTTTAATCGTTGGATTGCTACTTCAATTCAACGATTCAATCGATACTAAACGTAAAAATAGCAATAGATGCACTGTAACCATTTTCATGGGTTGCCAATAAAACATCGCATGTCTGCCCAACGTGTACGATTCGCTATAACCCTCGCGGTTAATTAACCGTGTCCATTAAATTCCATCAATTCCCCCAACAGCGGCAAACGCTGTCCCTAATGCGATCGCTATCAGAATTATTAAATTAAATTTAAACTGGAAAGTGCACCGCGATGATAAATACCTGAACTTGGCCCATTAAAAGATTACAAGCGCGAACACCGTAATACTCGCGTTTACACTGCAGTGGAGTCTCGGCCGTAAATTACAAGTTGGGGTAATAAAGGTGCAGGGCGAGGTATGGGATTACGCGAGAGACATTCCGGAGATACCTGCGAGATAGTACTTACGTTGTGGAAAGTAGAATATGTCAAAGATCTTCCAGTCTAAAAATGCACGCCCCTCCACTAAACAAAATTATTTTAATGTGTAAAAGCGTATACTTGTTACAACTCTTTACTACTACTATTCTACTCAATAGAGAAGTTACCTCAGAGATAAATAATGCGTTGTGGTGGTATATGTTACTGTAGTATCAAATTGTTCGAGATTGCGCTCAGAATTAATTGGGTGATGATGATTGTCTATGCATATTTATAAATAATAATTAGTTCTTTCATCCGTAGACATGCTAAAGTACCGATAATGCCTAGCGAGTAGCCACTTTTCAGGGTACTTGAGAAAGAAATTTACTCAGAGATATGACATTAGTATTATATTTATTCAGGTATACGAATACACGAGAAATCGAAGAAATCTTGGATGTCAGTGAGGAAGTCGTTATATCCCCCTGATAGGTCATAGGACTCTTCCGACAACTGGGGAAGACCAGTTAAGAAATACGACTTGTCAAAACAAATTATTCCGCGAATAAATATTTTAAATTCAATTCTACCTGAAATAACGCAATATTATCACGCTCTAACCAAAAAACTCGACCTTAAGTCATTTTAATACGAATTATATTCGCTGGGAGCGCCAGATTTTCACTTGTAAGGACTCCACAGCCCGACTTAGCGAGTAATCTGAGCGCGCGTTTCAAATGAAAATTTCATACCCTACAATATTCTCAAGTTGCAAGCGTATGGGGCTTGAGATAATCCTATTTCCTTCAGAAGATATATGATATGATGACGTGGAAATCCGTAACTTAATTTGATTTATATCTTGTGTGTGTAAATCATTTTAAAGTTTTCAATACAACTAGATTTACGTTCATCAAACTATCTTGATAAGAGATTTATAATAGAAGTGACTCCAAAGACAAGAAAACTCTTGAACGAACATTAGCTGATTTGGAATAAACAAATTATTATAAAAACAGAAAATATGACTTATAACAATAATTAACTGAAAAGAGAAAAATAAGTACTAGGTATAATTGATAAAATATGATGTAGCTACTGTCAGCGATCGCGACGTACACCATTTTGCTACTTACAATTTTTGTTTGCGTCCTCCTGCACATATTTGATATAGTAATATCATAATAAGGTATCTAGAGATCAACTTTATTATAATAAAATAAAGGCAATATTAATTAAAAAATCATCAATTACTAGGAGCACCGTAAGGATAAAACTAAAAGACACTGATCTTATTTTACATACTTTTAAAAAATGACATAAATGCAAACAAGAGAAACTCCCATTCAAAATAACGACATCAATGGAATATAAGCGTATTTCCCAAGTTAGTTATTAGCCACCGATAAATCGCGTGCAAGCTTACAGTCGCCATTATAGAAATATCTCAATAATCCATACAACACTGGCTACACTCAAGCCATATTGATATTAGAGATTGGGTATCGTGCTTCGGATTTCCCGAAGGAATGGCTGATAGGCGGTTGAAGGCTTGTCGGGTATAGAATTTCTTTTAGAAGCTTTAAACCCCTCTTTCCCGTATCATTGGTGAACGAGAACCGCTTATTATTATCGTCTAGACGGTTATTACTTGGTTAAAAAGCTTTTTTGTTACTAGCAAAGCGTTAATAATATAAAAATATTATATGTTATTCAAGAATGTTATTTAAGGCTAATGTTTCAATGTCAGTTTTACGTAAATCATGATTTTCTGTATGTCGCAGTTAACCTTTTGAACAACAAAATACAATATAGTATAAAGACGATGAGAGTTTCTATGTACTCGGAAGTGGTGACGCTACACGAACACAGGCATCTATCAACTAGGAGAATATGTATTAGTCATATTTAGTCCGCCTTGATAATTTTAAGCGTTAACTAACTCGAGTTGAGGCTCCTGTGATTTACAATTAGGCTTCTGTATTAGTAAAAGAAAGGAAAGACCACGTCATTTACTCTCGTTTGTCTAGTTTATGGTAACTACATTTCGCAGTTTCATATCAAAAATAATTGAGTACGTGTTTTTCAACTTATTTACTATTAACAATTTATGTGAATATTATCAACTAACGTTGTTACTTACGATCAGGTTTGTGTTAGGATCAGACGTCAGGAGCGCCATGGGGTACGGCATAACCATGGCATATGGACAAGCAGGAGAGAAATGCGCCACTTTATAGCAGTATTATTCATGTAGTCAAGTAAGAATAGAACTCAACAGCTCCTTCATTGCATTTACCGACTTGATCAGAAACAAACGCCTCTCTCAATGCAATCTGGATACCCTTTGGGAGCGTTATTGCATTTCATCGAACTATTCTCTCGTAACAGACGCACGTCTATTCTGTTCTCGGATTGGAATAGATTCTTGTGTATAGCTGAGTTATATGAAGGTAACGTGCATCCAGTTGTGAGCTCCGGATCAAAGACTGTTTATAACAATGGGGATGTGTAGTTGGAAATATGTAGGTGGAAATACGTTGTTCCATTTCTAGAGTTGCTGTTATCGTATGAAAATTGGAAAATATCATTTTTAAATAGTATTTATTTCTCCACTTACGGAATACTCGATATGAAAATCAATGTAATTATATTTGTTAAATTAATGACTATTTAATGACTGCATTATTGCCGAACATATATCTTTGTGAATGCAAAAATTTACTCCGAGTTTGAGATTTTTTCCAACTCTTTTCTTCGTTCTAGCTACCACTATAGAAAGTGTCCCAAAGATTTAAAGAATACTGTTAAAGTTCATAATAATAACAAAATAAAAATAACACAAATCGTAACACACTACATTACGCAGTTTTAAGCATTGCTTCTGGTTTCCCTTACCCTTCAGAAATTTTCTTAGGAAATAATGTTGGGAAAAATACGCATAAAAGTCGTTAACCTACATCATATCCTATTCTGAACAATTGATAGTAAATAAAATTTTCCTCAGCCTCGTCTCAGTTGTGTCACATCCATTCCGCGACAGATTGCAACTGAACGCAGATGCAGATTACTCCCCAGTCTTATTTGTATCACTATCGCCGCGCTTTATATCGATATATTAAATTTTCGATAACGCGCCCTCAATGCGCATCGGATTTCGTCGAGTCCGTCGTTGGCTTGTCGATTGTCTATCGATGATCTGTTCACTGCAATTTCTGCAATTTTTGTGTTTTGCTTATGTAAAACCATAAATAAAACGTTGCTTCACTATTATTATTTTACTAAGTCTACACTTGTGTACTAAAGCTTTTATTATAACTTCGTTAAACTGACTACATCTTTATCATTCAACATCTTTTGGCGATGATGAAATGATTTTTCATTTCGTGATCTACTTAATCTACCCGAAATTCAAAACCTTTATCACATTAATCATCAGGTTATTTTCCCCAACGCTCCTTTTCTTTCAGTAATACATACATACATACAACCACTTACCGCATTACAGCCAGAGGACGGCAATAATAACAATAGCAATAAAGGGGTCGAGAAATAGCAGTTTAGTGATAAACGTACATTCAAGCGGCCATGTGGTTTTGTGGTGGTTATTTTTGTAATTGAAAGAGATGATAGAAAACAGGCAAGTCGGTCGTCAGAGACGGAAGAGTAAAGGCTGAGGTAACGTATTTAATGATCCAGGGGTCGTAAGTTCGAACTTTATTGATTTTATTTTCGATGTGGACACAACCTGAGCTTGTATATCGGTTAATAATTGTTGCCCGTTAATGATTCTTTTAAGTAAATGTTACAAAAAATTCTACTACATATTTCATGTCTATATGATCGGACGAAAATACTAACCGTATTTTACTTCAGACAAAACTGAAACTCTATATGAACACATACATAAAGTATAATTACAAATAAGTTATCTCACTTCTAATAATTTAGTTTTATAATTCCTAGAAGTAATGAATGCATCTAAATTGATATAAGCTAATAAAACTCAGAAATTGAAATTTACTGACACAATTACTTAACAATAATTGATCGGGCATACCCAATCGCTAGCAATTTTATGTCTAAAAGGGCATCTCTAGAGTACTTGCTCCATTATACACTGCACATATATTATTATTTCACTCCCTGGAACATACACATATGAGAAAACTAGGCCACACGTATTTACCGCAATAAAAAGGATCCACCTTCATTTCAGCGAAAGAATTGCCTCTATTCACTTATTAAAACGGAAATCGTACAGTTCTTTATGTGCCGTGAGAAAAGAATAAAATCCTGGGGGTGCATAAAATAACGATGTATCCTTCCTTCGCTTTACTTCGCCCTGGGATTAAATCAGGTGGATATTGAAATGCTAAAAATTCAGTGTGAAGGGTAAAACAAACACTATTATACATATTTCATTGCTAAATTATAATACTTCGTCGCTGACGTTATTACAACATGGAATAATAGGACTCCACTAGCGATAACACACTGAGACACTGGAGTGGTACCTAATTTTGATCTAATTTATGATCTTATTCGAAAGATATGTTCTGATATTCCCGAAGACAAGAATATAGCAAATTTTGGGTTGACACCGACAACGTTCGTTAAACTGTAACATAACAGAGTTAATCAATTTGTCCACATAATGTAAAACCCATAAAGATGCGATGCCTACCGAATAAAGTTTGACATGTTGATCAACATGTTGGAAACGAATGCAACCTTTAGCACACCTAAATAAATCCAACTGTTATGATAATATCCAATCCAATATCCATCGTCGTCGTCAATACATTAAAGTGCAAAGCTCCATATTTCGCAATCGATACCTGTAACCGGATCTAAGAACACATTGATCTATTTTATGTTTATCGCAGATATCTATAAGCCGCGAAACAATGCTAGACCTGCTTATTGAAATGTCAGAAACCCCACAAAGCCGATCCCAGCTCAACCCCGACATTATCGCAAGAGCGCCATTCCGCGACAATGTCGTAACACAAAATGGCCGACACTTACTGCAATGTACGGCGTTTATTTCAAACAAGTGTTTTATATTTGACGACCCGCATGGCGCAGTGGTGCCGGACTGCCGTTTGAAGGGTTCTGGGTTCGATTCCCAGCGAGACAGACATTTGTATGATGAAAAATGTTTAAATCTCTATTCTCGGTCTGGGTGTTCGTGTTGTATTTGTGTGTCGTTCATGGCACCCACGGAATCCTTGAGTGGGGCTATGAGTGTGAAAGCGTTATTTCAACAAATCAACATGCAATTGTACAGACATTCTGGAAAAGAGAAAAATAAAAACAATAAAATATTTCATTCATATTTCATCCTGTTGTTATCTAGTTGTAAATAATTACTGATACCTAAAAAAATCACAAAGGTTAAAATGTACTAACTTCACCTACTACTTTTAGAAGTGATTTGAAAGAGGAACAATATGTACCCATACGTCTTGCTTTATTTGAAGCTTTTATCAATTCGCAAACGACAGTATCGCTAAAAGCCAACTCGGAATGGCTGCATTCCCTACAATGTTCTTGTTTACTCTAAAGAAGCGGTTTATGGTCCCAATAAAGAATTATTGGACGCTTCCTGGAGAGGAACCGTTACGGAGTTCGCAACAAAATTGCTAACGACTTCGAAGACATTCGAACGATCGATTTAAAAGAGATTTGGTCTTGTCGTAAAAACAACGTGCTGAGAGCAAACTCAGGATTCAAGTGCTTGTCTGTTTTGTAAATTGTATACATCTGTTTTAGGTTTAGCTGTCTTTTATACAACATTGCTAAGTACTAATGAATATAACGGACGGATAATGTAGGGTGGTTTACTTAATAGACGTGCTAATTTGTAGATGTAATACTAGAATGTACACCAAAACCTTTTAGTAAAAGTTTCAGTCCAACAACGCTTAGTAACGCCTAAGCTTTGCATTTTAACAAAATCCAGAATTAACGCGTGAATCTCGATGTTATACTCAATTACTACGAATTCCGATCCATAATGTTCAAGTCAAAAGATGCCACTTAGTTCTGATATCATGGTATATTTTCATTTTTTGGACGATGTGGACACAATAAAAATATCATTCATCACCATTACACAGTACTCTATATTTGTTTCCAGTAAATTGGTAAAAATTGGACATCATTAAGTGAAATGGATGAACGAAATGGTCATATTCTCTCCATTGACGGATGAAGTTTTAATATAATTAATCTAACAATTTGTTTAGATCATTATTAGATAGATTGATCGTTGACACGTTGGGTCATATTTTTTCTATGACTTCATAGTTGAAATTATTACAGTTACCGCACAATTTAATACGATTGTTTTATAATTTATTTGATAAAATAATAGTGAAAAGACACATTTTGATATAACACATAATTAATACCGACAAAATACTATGCTAATTAATTTTAGAATACTATTTGCTTATAGCGACAAATGTACAAACGCATCTATTGAAACATTATTTTACTACTCTATTCATATATAAAACAAATTATACAAGTTAAACAAGTAGTTCACAACAAGTTATTAGAAACTAAACAAATTGTAGAGACAGCATCAGCAGGTAATAAAAAAATACTGAAATTCATCTCCCCATTAAGATCTGACTGTGCATACATATATCTTACACCATTTCTTGCCCGTAAAATCAATAATAGCTTCGAATAGCCCGCTGACAACCTACGATTTGTCATTAGCCACTAACAATAGCCGCGTAGTACGGAATGTCGATAATAGGGGCCTTTGTACCGATCCCCCTATGTTGGGGAATGTTATTTATTCATTCAATAGTAGCTACCTAACTTGGATCTTACGGATGGCTTTTGCTTCGACTAAGGCAGCTCTTAACCGTTGTTATTCAAATAGTCACTCCCTCCCCAGTACTAGCGGCTGTTTGAATATGCACTCCTCCGATTCCACCGATTTCGTGATTTTACTTAGAAGGCGACCTCGACACCTATTTCTGTCTGAACTGCTGTATTCGAGATGGTGTTATGGTTTCAGACGTGTGCGTGAGGAAGAGCAACGTTCCAATTGAAGCGGTAATAGCTCAAGAGGTCGCGGGTTCGATCCTCACTCCCCCATAGCACTATTGACGTAAACCCACTCCTAACATAAGGCGCCGAACTTAGCTGGAGGTTAACAAAATTTCTAGTATGTATTGACATGCTAGTAGTTTTTTATTATTAAGTCGTGGTTGTTGTTTTTAACTCTAAAACAAAAATGGCAAGTGGTCATCTGTAATCAACACCCGTCAAACTACAAATATGTTACTCCTCCAGAGAAATAAGTTGGAGCGCCTCGGTTCGGTGTCTCCTGCCGACACCCTTCAAGTCAGAACACAGTAGAATGCTGGCGTTGTAAGAGTAGGTGTAGTGATGTTGCCCTCGGAGTCGGACAACAATATATTTTACTGACTTAAGTTAAAGTTGGAAAGCTAAGAAACTATTAAACCCAACCAAAAGGTGACACTATATATAAATGTATATTTTGTCCAAATACTTGAATACAAACCAAGTGATTGTTATAGAAAATTAGTAGTAAACCGTGAAAAGCTCACTGGAATTGTACGATTTTGTTATTGGCCCGCTCACAATAGTCGCGTCGTACGGAATGCCAATAACCGCTCCATTGTGCACCGTACGGATTGTAGGGGAATACGGTGTAATCAATGGATTTCATACTTACAGACGTTTTGTGCTCTAAGTACGTGAACCGCGAGGATGTGTGCATAAGCAACTGATATTACGAGAGCGTAATACCTACGTACAGTTGAAATATATCAAACTTTAGAAAGGAAAGAAATACATCATATAAAATAAAGACACATAATGATAGAAATATTATTATTTATACAACTATTATCTGTTCTGTTCTGTCCTGTACAGAAAGTACTGGGCACGTCGAAAATTGAATTTGATAAAAGTTTATACTAATATTCGATTACACTATTATTACACATTATTACACTATTAACTGGTTAAGCTGTATTTTTTCATTACAAGAAGAATCCTGTGTGAATGTGTTAAGTCACTGTTATTACGTGACCTAGCGGTCGACAAAAAATGACCGTATATCTTAGAATTATC
>DWNJ01000299.1:0-16374 GCA_018250275.1 Udranomia eurus | reverse complement strand
TTTGTATAAATTCAATATTATTTTAAATCTAAGTTGGCATAATATTTGTTTTTTTTTTATATAAAACCTTATTTATTGTCTAAAATTTGGCTCTATTTAAAAGTAAAACAAAAAAAGTTGTAACGATTCTTATAAGACGGGCTGACGATAAATACACTCGGATCGGAATAATTGGGGCATTCGGTCGTCAGCAGTCGAAGTGTTTGGTAGTCGTTACGAACTGTAGTGACAATTGTGAATTGCTGTGTGATTATTTTGAATAAACGGAATAAGTGAATTCAAGGCTATATTATTTAATTGGAGAGAAGCAACGCCCTGCTACATTTCACAAAAACCTTTTAAATTCCTTTTTGCCCCCCTTTTTGACGGTTAACTTGAAAAGAAAACTACTTATTAGCATATCACCCAATATAGTTCCTGACGTTCCTGAATAATAATACAAGTGTAGTCAAAGAGCAATCTTGGTAAAATGTTCATATATAAATACCGTGTGGTTAGTTACTGCGTCTAGCTTGGTCGTACACTTCGTGTAACGTTTAGAGAATAAGGTGGATTTTCATCAATTAGGTTTAACGACTATTCTTGATCAACACATGTATATTATGATATTGAGGCGAATATAAAAAAAATGTTTTAGTTTTTTACGACAATTGGGCAATCCCCGAATAGCATTGAGACCGCAACGATGTGTAATCTTTGCAGTTTAAATTCTATTGTAATATAATATAAAGTATTACAAGTTGTAGTCACAAATTATAATATTCTTAAACTATATAGGATAAGGAACAGTTTAAGGCAATTACCCTAACTTAACAAAAATAGACGATATTGCAAATAGTACTTAGGTTAGGTTATTATCGTCACATTATTTTTCAACTCTTTTAAACAAAACGTATTTCTGTGCTACTAAAAACCAACCTTAACGGCACTAGCACGAACATGTGAATAATAAAGACTCGGGAAGGGTCTCTCGTCTCACCACATTTGAACCTAGGTGTCTACTATGTCATACTATTTTTGGTGTATGTACGTTAGAAACAGACCATTCTACCGTATTTCATAGTCTCGTATCTCTTGATAACTGAAAATAACTACGTATAGATCTTCCAGTCTAAAAATGCACACCCCGCCAAAGTTTGTAGTCTATGTTTTGCCCACACATGCATTTTTTTATAAACCAATCATATTTCGATAAAAAGTATAAATGACGCAATCTGCCAGTTTTGTTGCCCAAGCAGTGCGAAGTAAGTTGACAAACAATTCGTGCACTCGCTATATAAATTTCTGAACAAGACTGATCGCCGATATTAGTTGACCAATGAGTGCAGGGACGAGTCCGAGCTTAAAAAATAGCCAACACATACATAGTAAAGAGTAATAAATATACCCTATACACATTAAAATGATTTTGTTTAGTGGAGTAATCTGTTCATCCGTATCCAGCTGTAAGTTTCGAAGTTAGTAGAATATTTTACGGTTCGACTCCAGAGGCACCACCACAACACTTTTTTCCCTTATCACGCCTTTCAAACCAGAACACAAAAGTAAGAACACCGCTGTTATAAGGCCGAAATAGGAGGTAAGGTTAGTATACAGCAGGACACTTTTGAACTAGTCTCCCATATTTCACTCCATAATATATTTGCGTAGAGTAGAGTTTGAGCTTAGTTTTAAAAGTATAAGACGTCGAACTCCTGGAAATTTGACAGTTTTTAAGACGTTGAACAATTCGATGAATTATTGAGAAGAGCCAAACTTTGGGGACGACCGAGTAAGCTCGTTAAAGATTAACAGGACAGTTTGCCACCTGATAACTTTATTATGTCCGTTTACTACTGCATAGCGACTTGAACAAGTAACTTAGTGAAATTTAAACAAGCTTTTTCAAATGTGTATTTAGTATTGACTTACGACAAATTGGCATAAATCGTTTCTTTTAGCTACAACAATTCTAGTTTGAATGTGAACGTGAAGGATGATAAATAAATACAATAAATAGGTACATATACATCCACTTTTAACTTTTTTAAGCACATTGCTAATCTCCGGGATTAAATTTACCAATTCGAATCGGAAACTGGGTAAAAATTATACATTAAACATATTTTTTATGACCGGTTAATGACTAAAGCACTACTATTATAAATGCATAACTCGTATCCAACAAAATACCCCTAAACAAAACATCGGAAACCACAGAACCAGAACACAACCAGATATAAGTGACGTATCATTCTATATATGGAGATATCATTTCCATAAACATTCGTTTTCCTTCCGTACTGTACCTTACACATATCGACGCCCCGTTTGGTTTACGATCACAGTGGCGTTACTTAATATTTACTTACTAAACATATATGTTGTACTCAATTCACGTTTTATCAACTCGTAACTCACATCCCAGGAAAATTAGTCCTAAACAAAACACCGAAAACATCAACACGACCACTCCACCAGATAGATCAGTGTCGTATCATTTTATGTATAGAGATATCATTTCCATAAACATTCGTTATGCCACCGTACTGCACCGAACACATCGACGCCCCGTTTGGTTTACGATCACAGGCTTTAATCCCATAATCCGGAATGTCATCAGATGTGCCACGGCCGTTCTGCGTTCAACGCGCGAATGTGGTTTCGTAATCGATGTACAAAGTGAGATATTCGGACGTGTGTATAAATATGATACATGTGTTAACTAGTTTCAAAATAGATGACATACTTAACTGTTTTTTTATAGTTTATAGCATATAACATCTAGTAAAAATATGTCAAATAATTGTACATTTTGAAGGTGGTAGAACCTTTTTCAGTTCGACTCCGGAGGCACCACCGCCACACCTATTTCTGCCTTAACAACAGTCGTCTTGCTGCTGGCTTGAAGGGTGCGGTTGGGGAGACATACATAACCTAGGCGTTTGAACTTAGACCTCAGGGGAACTAACGCGTGTGTGGTCGACCTAAGAAAGAACTTCGATCTTGTCTTGAGTTGATTACAGATGTCCATAGGCGGCAGTGATCACTTACCATCAGGTGGGCTGCATGCTCGTTTGCTAACCTTCATAAAAACAAAAAAAAATGTCTTTTCAATCACTAAATTTCAATCCGGTTAGCAAGTATTTTAATAATATTAATGTACCATGCAATATTTTTATTATATTTTCGGTAATTGTCAAAACTTAAAAAATGTGTATGATTCATATTACAAAAAACAACAGCTATTAAATAATATACAGATAATGTTTTTTTGTTTGTAACGAGACGAATCCTAATAATAATATGCAAAAGATGAGAGAGAGAGAACAGTATAAACACGTCGCACCTTGACCTTAAATAACATTTTTTTTTTGCCTAGTCTCAAGTAAATATTATGTTTGTTTATTGGAGGTTTTTTTATACTATGAAATATAAAAAACTAAGAATTATTTACTTGTTATTGCGCACTTACAATCTATATCTATACTTACATATAATAAATCTGTAAGTAGTTGCTGTACATGGAAGAAATACAAGAGAAAACCATTTAGGGCACATTATTACGGAATAGAAACCAAAAAATATGTTTTTAGAATGTTTGTCTGTTTGTCGGTTTGTCTACGCGTTTGTGCACGCTAATCTCAGAAACGGCTGATCCGATTTGAGTGTTGTTTCATCGATGTATAAACCTCACTTAACATATAGTGTTCGTTTCATAAAATCGGAATTAGACTTAAAATACTTGTATATCCAGTAAAAACCGTTCACTTACATATTCGTCACGTACAAACGAGGCATGGACGTCTCGGGGTATAATAATATCTAAGGCGGCAAAGTAACCTTAAAGGGTTGTTTCCTTAGATAATGAGTGTTGAGAAGAAACTTCGTATGCCACGTGACGTACTCTCACATTATTCGTCCCTTTAACTCCTCTCGCTTTAGTGTTCTAGAACGGCGTTATTGAATCCTGGAACACGCTAAGCGTGCGAATGACATTAAACTTACTTTCGCACTTAAACAAAATATTTGTAGTTGATGACCTTTATTTTACTATAATATAGTTTTATAACAAAACGATTTGCAGCTAAACAAAACTGGTATTTTGTCGACGGATAAGTGACCTTTGCAATACATATAAATGTCGTTAACAAACACCATAAAAGTTAATAATATCAGGCGTGTTTCCAAGAATTGCACTCAAGTCTAAAATTCTCAAAAGATTAATTCTAAATTGGAGTATCATCAAACTAAGTCAACTTTACAACACAGGCATTTCAAACTCATGGACGTATTACAAACTATCACTTATATACCCTATTATCACACAGAAAGTTGTGAAAAAGATGTCACCATAATGTTTCTTATAATTACTTACTATATACCAATACCAAAGGCCTTTTTTTAGCCTTTTTTACTTTTTGTAGCAATACTGTCGCGCGTTTAGTAAACGCGTGTTAGTCGCATTAGCAACGCGCTACTGCATCGCTGCTGTATCGATGGAAACGCGCGACCGTGTCGGACGACATCGGAGAGAGGACGGAAACAGACAGGTCGACTGCGCGACGGTATCGCGTTTTCATTGCGACTGAATCGTTGTTATGTGGTGGGCCTAAGGTAATCATCGCTTCAATATATCGTATCAAATGTAATGATAGTCACAGTCCACCTACTGATACTCTATTTCATATCCTAGGTCCTGTTAAAGATGATGATTGATATCATTTTATTGAAGTGATAACTTTTATAGTGACGTTTGGCACGGGAAAACCTTGTTATAAATGCAACATGCCTTTATTATTGAAATTTACATATATTTTTTGAAATATTTTTTTTCTTAAAGGATAATTAAGGACTAAAATAAATAAAAAGTGATTGGTTAAAAAAATATGTATGAAATTTACACATCATTCTATTTACATATTACAATCAGTTTTAAGTTTTCACTTAGGTTGGCTATCGTCATGACCGGTTATTTTTTTTAAATAATTGGAGCGAACAGATCTCACCAAAGCATAGATATATTTGTTTGTTTGCTATAGTCACAATTCAGCCTTTATAAAATTCTTACAATTTTTGTATTTAAGAAATTAAACAAGCGAAAAAAATTGCGCGAATAATTACACTTTAAAAGCATTTCGGTAGATTAAGCGACGCTCATTTCCATCAGTACGCATAAATATTCTGTTTTCACGTTGTCCCGCGTTCAATTTTGCATGCGAAACAGTCCAATGTAGCTGCCGTTTTGCCCAAATATTCGAAAGAAAATTAAATTATCGATCCTTCAAAATTTTAAAAGAATCAATTGGAAACATTTCCACTGATAAAGAATAAATTTGCGAGTTTTAATTGCAGGAAGAAGAGGCCAAACAGGAAGGATAGGGGTTTAGGGGGTAGTCGGTAGGGGACAGTCTTCCAATCCGAGTCCAACATATCCTGGCAGAACATTAAGCACGAATTCTGAAAAACACACACACACATTTATATGAACGTAAACACACAAATACAAATACGCACACAGATTCACACACGCATGTTTATTCATTATTTAAATACTCCATAATAATAATGTGATAAGTAGTAGTATTTAATATTTAAAATGTACTAATATTTACCATATCTGAAGAATACGATTGTAGGTGCGACTGACTGTCTTTAGTTGAAACACGACATGATTTTGATAATGATAAATTTAATAAACCTATTGATTTTGTCTCTTTGCAAGAGGTTTAACTTGGCACAAGTTGAATTGTGGAGTAGCCACCCTCGTCCCGCGGCCGCCGTCGTGAAGGATGAAGTGCAAATGGTTCTCACGCCATTTTTTAAAGTTTCGTTTATTTGTTAGAGTTCATCTGAAATTGACCGCATACTCAACTATGCCATAGAATACATATAAAATGAATAATTAGGCTGAGTTTTTTATTATACATATATTTTTAAATTGCTATGTTATTGCTACATAGTTTGTCCACCCTTTTCCCCACCACCTATGAGTTAGTATCTAGAGGCGCGATTTTTTATCCGGTATTCCCAGAAGGTCCCGCACATCAAATCTACACATGGAAAAAAAAATTATTGGGTTCTCTGAGAAATGCCAGGTAAGGCATACAGTTTTAAATGTGGTAAAAAGATTCTTCGTAACAATTTCTCCCTCCAATAAATTGCCTTATCTTATGATAGACGCATTAATGTTAAACAAGTGAACCATCAGCTTCGTATGTGTGAGTAGGTACTAATATCTGTTATATGACTCTTACGCTTAGTGATCTCGATCTCTAATTGCTAATTAACGTTCATTGGGCAGATTATTGCATTAATTGCCATCAGCGTATTATCACGCTTCAGTTGTAAATCCATATTGACTTTAGTATCTGAAAACGCTATCTGTTATAATTGCGTTACATGTATTTTCTTGTCATATATTTTATTACTATACATGATCTATCAGGATTATCATTTGTTAACTTCTTCGGCTTAGCTCAAAGAGTTTTGTTAGGAATGGGTTCACGTTACTAGTGAAATTTGGGGTACCGCCACCTATTTAGTTGCTACAATGTAATCTATTTGATATATCAAAGACATACATACTCTTTATTTTATTAAACCGTCATTATCATCATTATCGTTATCATCATTACGACAACTTTAAGCATTATCATTACCATTAAGATTAAGCCAAGAAGGTTATTGATCTTAGAGTTTATAGCTTCTGCTAACATCTGTATAGAACATCCTTCAAACCGGATCAAATTTTAAAAGCCAAACTGCTGATATTAATTATTCCAGATCATATTCCTAACATGTTTAACAACTCCGCTTTTAATCAGAAACTGCAGGTTTTGACTTCCCATTGTGTCCGTTACAAAATATACCATCAATAGCCCGTAACGTAATATCTCTATTAATAGACAATACAACATTTGCGTACACAAAACACAAAAGGAGCTATTTATTCCACACAAAGAGATACCATCAGAAAAATTCGGACGTATTAAATGTCCATTAATGAAAAGTATTTCTGGTTTCCATTCGGTTTCTGCGCCAAAACACGGTGCATGGTTCGGTTATTGAAAATGCCTTCTGCGAAATTCCCTCTCTTCCTGCTTATTTCCGCGTGTTTTGTGAGGGCCGATTTTATCGAAAAAACATCCGATAACTACGTGAGTTAAATTCCGTTGTTCGAAAATTTCATTCTGTTTTGATAGTAACGCTTCCTTCACTAGCCACATACAGTTTTATCGGTAACGTTATGTGGGACCCAAGGTAGGTACACCAAGACAAAGGAAAGACGCCGATTAAATTTTTAAAAGCTTAGCAAATTGTGTCCTGAGTTGTTGTATTAGCTTTATTTTACGTTATACTTCCATTCTGTACTTTCTATGTCAATAAAATAAAAAATTGGACCTCTGTATAAACAAAAATGGTCAATCGGTCACAACATAAATAAATGGACGGTAACTACAATTTCAATAGTCTATCAATATATTAATAGACTCAACGGATGATCATTGGGACATAAAAAATTACAGGCAATCTATGTATGTACAGGTTTAAATATTCTCATCAATGTACTTTAACGTAACGGTAGTAGAACCTTTTACGGTTCGGCTGCGGAGGCACCACTGTGACTACTATCAGGTAGACGTAGACTGCATGCTCGTTTGTAACCATAATGTCAAAAAAAACTAACATACATTTTATTTTATAGGGACCCTACACAGTAGAATGGGAGCAGTATTACACTTGCAGAGGTCCGAAGCTGATCAACTTGACTACATATACGACAACTCTGGAAAAAGAGGCAAATTTCTACAAAGGCGCCGTCAACCTCACGTTTTTAGATGACACGAGAATTGAAGATGTAATGTTTATTTAAACTACCTTGTACCTTTATGAATATTCACGTCAGGTCACGACTAGGTTTAGGCTGCAACTGACTGTTCGGCCAAAGTTCTTTTCTCAATCTAAAGTACTACTCGACCATGCCTTTAATATTGTTCTGATGAGGAATTATCAAAAGAACCGATGGATAGCAGACCAGTTCAGACCAGCAAATATAAAAAAACAACTCCTAAAATAAGTCTAGGAACACTTGGATTCATTTCTATCACTTATACTAACTACAGACTTTGAATGTGGTAAGACTAAGGCACCAACGCCGCATCAAATTATGTCTGATAACAGCAGTGTTTTTGTTGCTGAGTTCTGGTTTGAAGTTCTGGTGTAAAACAACTGAGTAGTAACAATCCTCAGGAGTAACAATATTTTTGGAGCCGACCTAAGAAAAAACTTCGACCTTGTTTTGGACGATGGACTGCATGCATGCATCGTTTGCTATTTCAATGTTATAATATATTTTTAACATGGCATACACCAAACTATACCAATGTTTCGTTAAATGTAAATCTTCTTTAACGGTCAGACGTCTTGTTTTGTTGTAGACTTGGGTTCTCCCGTATCAAGAATTTTAAATTCAATTAGCATTTAGGGCTAGCTTGTAGGTCGCTCCGTACAAATATTTGATTATATTTGAACATAGATCTTACAATCTAATAGAATGGGCATATAGGTAATTTCTATATACCTACATAAAAACTCCCAACATACCCGATACCCGAGATAAAATTGTACACACTTCTGATTTTTTCAAATCTTATGCATGTTACTTTTTTTTTACAAACTGGTTCTTAAATACCTTTATACTCTGCAAATATCGAATCTGAATTTGAAATTGAATTGTCTAGTTATAAACTATGGAGATATACAATAATATATTACGTTTATAAGAGTCTTACGACTGTAACGAATAGTACCTAGGAGACATACTTTTTCTGGGACACATATTATATACGAGTATATAAATAATGTTCAGTGCGAAGTCTAGTCAAATCTGCGTCTCGAATATCTTGCCCGCATGTATAATACGATTTGATTAATCTAAGACCAGAGTTATACAAACCGCATAATGAATTTAGGTTCTACATATCTGACTAGTTATATGTACATATGTATGTCTGGAACATAGATACAGGGTGTGCATAAACTGAAATATATTAGTCGATTTCAAAATTTGGCGTTGCATGTATCTAGCCAAAAATGGTTTCAGTCCAAAAAGAGCACGTAAAATAGGACAAGAATGTTGTCAATAAAGAGGAGGCGAGAGAAGAGAAGAGGAATACGATAATAGCGTCTATGGGGTCTTGAAAACATTCAATTTATGTTTACAACAAATCATCCTCATTTTTTTTTATTATCAGTTACTTGCTTCAAGAATAAACATACTTGCAAGTTTCTTATAACATTTTCAAATGTGTGAGAAATCTATTAATAACTACGTTACACTATTACCTAATCCCTCTCATTATAAAAGGAGACCCGAGTAACCGTGGGTCAGCAAAGGGTTACTAATAATAATGGCGATGAGTTTACGAGCCCTATTTTATTATGAAAGGTCCAGGCGACGATGAACTATTCGTACCATGTTTTAAAGACTTCATTATTCTATCATCTATGACGAACCATATGACACAATGGTCACCATGCCGGACTGGTATTCAAAGGTGTCCTGGGTTCGATTCACAACGAGACAGACGTTTGAACGATGAGTTTATATTCTTGTTGTTGTTCTCAGTCTGGGCATCTACCCAGATGTCTTTGTGTGTGGTCCATGGCGCCCACGATACAGTAAATACTAGTGTGGCCAGTGTGGTGTGAAGCGTTATTTTATTTTAATTATTATAATTATTCTAGGTAAAAATGTCTGTGTACTCGATGAAGGGAAGCCGTAAGGCTTTACTTTGGAACTACGTAGTCAACAAGCCCTGCCAGCATTACGTGATGAGCAAAGTTTTCGAATCGTACGTTGGAGCGCAAAATTGTTTAGTGAAGAAAGTAAGTATAGAAACAACGTCATACCTTTGTGTTTTTGTCGTGATAATGTCTTACAGTAGATAAACGCCGGCTGCACGCACGAAAACGTGTCTTGTTCCGCGTGCTAGCGAGAACGCGGCACATCCGACTTGTGACGCTTGTGACGTATTTATCTCACTTCCACTCCTTTGGCCGATGCTTCCGATGAACACGTAAACTGTTTTGTCATCTGTTTATAAAGTGAAGGGAAAAGCTTATGTGGTTTCAATTTTTATCGAAAAAATTGTAATTTTTAATTAACTTTTCTTTATTTTAAACAAAATAATGACAATTCAGTGATAATAAATCAATTCAATTCATAAAACCATGCCATATTTCATCAATGTTTCCTTATGACGTTATCACGTAAAATTATCGTTAGTAAATCGACTATACAGACAACCAATTTTTAAACTGTCAGCATGTCAATACTAGTTTGTTAACCCCTCCAGCTAAGCTCTAAGGCCTGTGGTAGGTGTCGGTTAACATCAATAGTGTAGAAGAGTGAGAGTCGAACCCACAATCCCTCGTTGAACCACACCCTAACCATTGGTCTATTGCCGCTAGAGATGTACGTGACGAGATCTTTACTGAAACTTCTTGTTGTTAGAGCATCAAATAAGGCGATATTGTAAAGTTAATAAACTTGCATTGCTACTATAGTAGTAAATAACACGAAATGAACGAATAAGGAAACGAAATGAATGAAACGAGTTAAAGGAATTTGTTGAAATAGAACACGCTGTATAATATAATAAAAGGCTAGTACTGAGCGAGAAATATTTAAGCTGAAATTAATCAACAGTATTTATCTACAACCACTTGTTTATTAATTGTTACTACTATTAACTTAAAATAATTTTATATGAAGGTCGACTTTAGGAAAAAGGAAAAGTCTGGAATTTCTGTATTTTAAGGTACCATTTCATCTTATGTATGTGTAATAGTGTATATTCTGTATATATATATATATATATTACAGAATTAGAAAATAGTGTTACACACTCAAAATTGCTGGACCATTAAAGTTCCTACGTCAAATCTATGAAAAATACTCATTTGCTACTAAACAAAATATGCAAAAAGCATAATACTAAATAAGTATTGTATGTTAAGTGCACACGGGTAGCTTTTATCCGCAATAGGCTCTGTTTTCTGGTTTGAAAATGTATTAAAATTAACTTTAATCACCAACAATAGTATTTTGATGGGGATAGAACATTTCGTGGATCGACTCCGGAGTCACCACCGCCACATCTATATTTGTCTTATAGCAGCAGTGTTCTTACTGTTGCGTTCTGGTTTGAAGGGTGTGGTACGGGAGACTTGCTTAACCGAGGCGTTCCAATTTAGTACTCAGGGGTAGCATGTGGTCGACCTAAGAAAGGACTTAGATCCTGTCTTGGGTTGATTACAGTTATCCATGGCGGTCACAACTTACCATGTACCATGACTGTAAGGTCGTCTGTTCAATATTATAAAAACCGTTTAAGAAATACCAAAACAGTCTGTGTCTAGCTAACAGTCTGTACCAAGGGAGAGACACTTAATAAGCCGTTTCAACTTTGTCCCCGACGCATCTGTTGACCTCAGAGAAAACTTTAATCCTCTTTGGCTATCGAAGGTCCGTGGACAGAAGTACCACTTACAGATGAACCACATGCTCAATCTCTTCCACAGGGCACCTATCGCTGCGTGTTAAATTTCACAGAGATAATAAACAACTACTTGGGGACTTCGTTTTTTTACGGCGAATTCGTTTTTAAAGTTACAGTGCTTTCCAAGAAAGGTAATATTCTTTGTCTTATGTTCAACCCGATTTTCAAGAAAAAGGTTTGACCTGTTTTAAAATTAAAATAAATGGGAAAATCTTATGTTGTTTTTTTAACCGTATGTATTTTAAAATCGTAATAGTGTACTAACATGCTCAAGGAAATAGTAAAAAGGAAAAAAAATATGCACAGCGATTAAAGGAAGGCTAAATAAGTATATAAAATATCCAAATTAACTTGACATCTATATTTATACATTCAATAAATCTATATGTGATTGCTGTCTGTACATGGAAGATATCTCATAGAAAGCCATTTTAGGGCCCTTTATTTAATGAATAGAACCCAGAAAATGATTTTTGGTTTTTTTTTTTGTCGGTTTATCTGTTTGTCTGTGCGTTTGTGCACGCTAATCTCAGAAACGGCTGATCCTATTTGAATATTAGTATTATGGTAAGCACTTAACATTTAATGTTTGTTTCATAAAAATCGGTTCATAAATAATAAAGTTGTGGGACGGGTACGGGGAGGAAGAGAATGCGCCGGTTCAGCTAGTGTTTTTATAAACTTAGTGTTTAACTTAGTTTACTTTGCGTATGAAAAGAGGCAAGAAATGTATAGGCATTACACACATACGTTCATATATCAACAGCTCTCTGAACGCACAATTAAATCCCTCTGTATTTGCGAAATGCTCCAACGTATTAAGTCTTCCATAAAACAAACATTCGCCCGCAAAATTATATTAAAAGCACAATATTTAAGCAACCTCATAATTCGCAGCCGTTTAATATAATTCATATTCAAGCGCCTCGTATATTACGATAATTCACCTCTCCGCAGGGTCGAATGTGGCCTTATCGACCGTAAGCACACGCTGCCTACTTTTGTACTTCGTATGAAAATATGGGATTTCAATGTCTTTCTGTGCATTTAGTACCGTACATCTAGAAAGGATAAGATACTGTTGTATATTTTATATACATCGTTATCTCTACATATGTTACAGTTAGAACTGGCTTTAACTAAATGCCTTTGTTAAGACTAGAATTAAGTAATGTTCAAAATTGAATATCAGTTAAAACTAGTTCTAACTGGGGAAAACGCGTTCTAACTAAAAACGGATTAACTATAGCCTATACAAAACAAACTGGTAAATCGTGTTAGCTATATCATTTACAGCTCTAGAACGGCTGTACCGAGTTTAATGATATTTGGTTGTTTGCCTCGGTCCCCGAGGCGAATCGCAGAATTATCGATAAAATATCGTAAAATTTTACTTCATACTTACTTCATATATACTTCACTTTATTTTATCTTCAATTTTCTTATAATATATCACATAGTGTAATATAACATTACATTAATTATTATTGTTATACCTATGATGATATAGAAGAATATTATTAATTAATAAAATTGTTGAACATAAATTAAAGTGGGCAGAAATATTTAACCTAAGCTAACAAGGCACCTTCATAACTCCTCCCTCAGGACCAAATAGGGTCTTATCGACCGTAAACATACGTTGCTTAGTTTTGAAGGATTGTGATGTTAAAATTACGATATGTACATACTTTAACATATTTTTCACATATTAGACCTTCGCAAATAGGGAAAAAAATCTGAAGAAAAGTTCCCAATTAACAATTGTATATGTATTCGATTAAGCATTTAAAATATACGATGAATATAAAATAAAATCATATAATTTTAATGATATACATTTTTATGTGTCGGTGTGTTTGTTATACAATATGCCATAAAAATATACTACAATCCGAATTAGCTCGACGATTTCCAACATATGTTTCATGAACATTAAGAAGATTTTCTCTTTAGCCGCCGCACGTGTCTAAGCGAAGATTAGTCCAATGACAATGTTATTTACAACCATAAGACAAATATTATCATTTCATACTACTTACCTAACAATTTGATTTGCCCTACACCTAAAGCCAATTAGACCGACGGAATCAAAGGGCAAAAGTCAAGTCTTACTGCACTGCCAATCGGTCGTCAGCCCAATCAATTACCTCAACCAGGACCGAACAGTAGAATTATTTGGCACTCCGGAGATCGTTAACCCGCGCACAGTACAAAAGCGACTGATTGCACTGCGGATTAGAGTCAGGTACTATACTGAATTAATTTGAAACGTGCCAATGATTTAGGGCCCCTGGTTTGGGTAATGTAGTTATGGCGCGCGGTCGGGTGCCTCAGTAAGTGCGATTAGCATTTATAGGGTTAAGCGATACTCGTCTGAATTGAGATTGCAAGTGGTTTAGGTTTTGAAGGTGATGTTTGTGCGTATGGAGGGTAATTTGCCGTGTAACGTGTGTATGAATAGTTGAGGGTGAGGTGGAAAGGCATTTATTATGATCCGTTTGATGTTTTAATATATTTGTTTCCGTCAGCGACGTGTAGTACCTAGATCATTAATTACAGCTTTATTTACGTTGAGAAGGGAAACATCTGAGTGCATCAAACCGTAGCTATAGAAACAGACATCCACTAAGAATTATATGACAAATATTTGTATTCGATAAGACAAATGAGAATATCACTCGGTTGGTAAATTCCATTTAAGCATAATATCTTGCTCCAAGCTTGATTTGTTTGAAAACCGGATGGTTATCAGTCTGCGCCAGTAAAAATTGGATCAACATGGTATACTGGGCGTACCCGATTGTGACTAGAGATAAGATAAGGACATTTGCAATCAGTGGACTTAATTTCTGATTGAAGGCCTTGTATTACTACCCAGAATCGAGAATATGGAGGTTTCACGTTGACATATGATAAACACAACGAATTTCTTAATTACAAAACTCAAGTACTAACTGAAATCTATTCAAAGTAATGGAAGCGTGTAACGCAGAGGGGTAATTAGGTAAAATGTGGCTTGTCGTAAAACGCACGAACTTTTGTCTCGCTGTTACGCTAACCACGTGGCTGGGGAAAGGGTGAAGGGTGTCAAGGATATATAGAGAATAATTGCTGGAAGTGTTATTCGCAGTATTGTCGGATTATAGTAACGATCGAAGCTACGATGGTTTTCGATCTATCAATCATCATGATCAATATTGGTAGTATAATTATTTTTTTTAATTATTTATTTATCATTTGAAAAGCAATACAATATTGTAATACAATTGGCGGAGAATGATTCATGGCACTCCGCTTTTTATGAAAAAAAAAACATATTTCTAATAAGGGAACCAATAATTACGTAAACTAAAGTAGACAAAAACAGGACCTAGATCGAACGATCTTTGTGAAAAAATCTTGGTGGCCCTTAGAAATAAAAGAAGTAGATTTTAATATTTACTTTAATTTTTATAATGAACATTTAGTCAAAATTATTGTTAGTGACCATTTCTAGGACCCCTAGCTCAATGTTAAGGTACTTTCTTAAAGCAAATTGCCGTTACTGTAAATGTACCTATTTTTACTGCCACCCTCTCAGACAAAGTACGATATGACAGGTTTAATACCAAAAGTGAGTTTTGAAACATAATTTTATGACTTGACAATGAAAAGTAATATTTTGCATTATACTGCCTACATGTTTAAGGGTCACAAATTTTAATATTATTGCTCCGTTCAACATTGCTTCTTATGCATGAAATTCAGTTTATCTTGTACTCTTTTACAGCCTCTGCAATAAATTTTATCTCATTAGCAGTGAGTACTGCTGTTGCAAAAAATAATATACATAAATATTTTTTTATTTCCATTTAAAGATATTTTAAATTATATAAAGTAATTGTATTGTATAATAATATGTTTATAATAACAATAATTTTAAATGATACTTTTTACAAAAAAAATTTTTGTAAAAAATACCATTTAAAGTTGTATGTTAAGCATTTTATAACAGAAGGAAACTCTGTTTAAATTAGCATTGGCATTGATTGGAGACCAATTAAATCGTTTTCATCATTAAATAGTTAGTAATACTGTTTTAAAAACTACTGAGAAGGCAACAGATTTTTAAATGATATCTAATTGAAAATCATTACTAAATACGATAAAAAAGTGCTACTACATTATTACGAATTATTTATTTAGAAAAATTTCAACAAATAAAGACGCTAGGTATGTATGATGTCTTAATATAATATCAATATCAGGTCAGAAACAAAAATGTAATGCTATCGATCTTACAAGCTTTCGACAGCAGAGTTTTCAAATCCATAAAATTTTACTGCAGTACTGGGGTAACATCGAGGAAACTTTTCCATTATCTTAATTCTTGTTTGGGTTCCGCACGTTTATTAGCCATCCATATTCTCGTGGATGTAGTTGTCTTTAATAGTATTTTTATATCAAACAAATGAACTATCTACTTATATAATTTTATACAGCATCAATGAGAACAATGACGTTTAGAAAAAATATATTTCTATATCGGATAAGGTGATTCCTAGTTTTAACTTTATTTACACCTCCGATAGAGACACCACTTGCAGATAAGTACCTAACATTTAATCTAAGCCACGGATATATCCGTGAAGCTAGCTTATTGTTTTAATTTATGAATGGTCATCAAAAGTTACACTAGTAATTAAACTAGAGATCGGTGATCGGATCCTTGGTCGGTGGACAAAAAATAAATAAATAAATAAATAGATAGACAGACAGACAGACAGACAGACAGACAGACAGACAGACAGACAGACAGACAGACAGACAGACAGACAGACAGACA
>DWNJ01000298.1:0-16375 GCA_018250275.1 Udranomia eurus | reverse complement strand
AAAATTCTTTTACCGTTAGAATCCTACATTATCCCTGATGAACATACGCTATAGAACATATTAAAAACGCTAGGGATCTATATGAAAACTTCAATAATGTAATCAGGCGGGTGAAAAGAAATCCAAAACAAATCGCATATCGCGTACGCTGTAGAAATGATTGACAATAGAGCAAAATAAGTACAGTTTTATAGAGGACTACAATATCTACAAAAATGTCCGCGATATCACAATAAGAACATTTTCATGTTGAAAATCAATGAAAGCGGCCAGCGAGTAAATTATATGTATAATAGCATTATATCGCTTACTCAATCACTATCAGACAAGTAGCTAATTTGTGGTGAATTATTATTCTAGCCACCGCTTATTAAAACTGAAGGGTACCCCTTTCTTCCTTTGAGCTTCCTCGTGCGACGGAGTCATTTTTCTTTTAGACTCGTTGAGACATCGTAATTACGGTGAGATGTTTACGGTTTCCTGATTTCTAGGTCCTAAATTGGTACTTTTGTCAGTATGAATTATTTACTGCAGTATATTTGGTTATTTGTGGGTTTAAAAACATCCGACATACCACTTGTTGGCTTGTTGGTTGGCCACTAACCAGTTCTTCCGCCAACACGCTTTGGAGCAGTGTAGTGGAGTATGCTCCGGGCCCCATTTGTGGGAAGAGACCTGTGCCCAGCAGTGGGACATAAAAGGGTTGCGGCCATGTTTTCAAAGCTCTCTTATACCAACAATACAATAATTTAGAACATTTTCTTAGTAGTCTTAACTAAACAAACTTGACGATGTCAATATGTTAAAATTGTAAAAGGTTCTACCACCTTCGAATTGCGCGTTTGTGTGTAACGTTGTGCATATTGTACGAGTACGTGTGCGTGTACGTGTTGGTGTACGTGCGCCGCGAGTTCACTGACTTGAGCACATCGTCGAAGCTGATCCAGAAGACGCCCTGGTCGCGGTCGCCGCGGTCGGCGTGCGGCGGCAGCGCGCGGCGCAGCGCGTCGGTCCAGCGCGGGCAGCCGTGCGCCCAGGCGCCGCGCCACGTGTAGTGCCCCCAGGGGTTGCGCAGCCGCAGCAGCCGCACCGGCGCCGCGCCGCCCGCCTCCGCCACGTCCAGCACCGAGTACGCGTGCCGGGGGCGCAGCCCCAGACGCTGGTACTCCTCCTCGTCCACCTGCATCAGTGATACTCTTGCTTGACTACTGAGTAATACTGACTATTGATTGATATACATGACACCTGTACCCTGTACCATTATTTTACTATTTGTACTTGCAAATCTTTTTCTCAATGTAAGGTGTAGTCATACCTGTAGTAACTATACATTTTTCCTAGTTGTAGTTTTACTAAGCAAATACACAATTGCACCGGAATGTTCGCCAAATAAAACACTTAACGTCAACTTTGTAGTCTATACGCTTACAATTCTTAAACTATGATAGCCTAGACCA
Organism: Udranomia eurus; assembly: GCA_018250275.1. Taxonomy (NCBI): domain Eukaryota; kingdom Metazoa; phylum Arthropoda; class Insecta; order Lepidoptera; family Hesperiidae; genus Udranomia; species Udranomia eurus. The sequence goes on along the minus strand of DWNJ01000298.1, from coordinate 14,918 downwards.
AAAAATCCAGCAAAAAAACTTATTATAACCGAATATAAAATTACCCGATAAATTGTGCAAGTCAGTCAGATGAATCTAAACTCCTTGGTTAATTAGTCAACACACCATGTACATGTATAGACAACTTATGCATAAATAGAACGCAATACATGTAAAGGATTATACATAAGCTCATCTCACCTTCATATTCCCCCCACCGCAGCTAGCGCCCATGAGGAAGCAAGCCTGCCGCGAGGACAGCAGCTGCGCCCACACCAGGTCCCGGTCAAGCTGCTCCAGGGGCGCTCCGCCCCCCGAGCCACCGCCCGCACCGCCCGCCTGCAGCGACACCGATTCGCACGGCGCACCCGTCAACGTGCACAAACCTAGCGCACACACAGCAATAAATTATATAACCCACTCTGCGTTGGATAGATATAGTCAACGCAGTGCCACACATATCTCTATACACGAATTTTAAGTACCTTCAATAGCTCGTCCCGACACCAACGCTTCGTAACATCCATGCAATTTCGCTACGGCTTTCTCTATCAAAGGCACCCATAACTGTTTTCTTTTTGCCTAAAATATTAAAAAGGAATAATTATTATCTTATATAACAATAGTATAGTTATTTTAAAGATTTAAAAATAATAAATAATAAATAATAAAATAAATATTAAAGAATATTAGTGATATATTTGTACAGATTACTGCACATTTGTAGACTTTGTACGGCGGTAGTGCTCACTGCCGCCCATGGGCATCTGTATCAGGAACCAAACTAAGTCCTAAAAAAAACAAACGCCTGTGTCGCCATACGGGTTGCGGACGCATGTATGTGTGCGTAGGCACGCACCTGCGAGTAGACGAGGTGCCCCTTCTTGTTGCAGGGCAGCAGGTCGTCGACGGTGACGGTGAGCCAGCGGCCGTCCTTGCAGAGGCGCAGCTGGTAGGCGCCGCGCGGGGGCTCCGCGCGCACCAGCACGCCGCGCACCAGCGACGAGCGCTCCGCCAGCACCGCCAGCGCCGATAGCAGCCAGCAGTTGCCCAGCACGCCTGCGGGCACACCATATTCTCTATAGTCTGCCTCCGAATTAGGTGTCCAAAATATAAACAAAGAACAGTCATGGTCAAGATATGATTACAGGCATCCTAAACCTTTAATTTTTTAATTTACTTTTCAAATTACATTATTATATCATAGCAAAAAAACAATAAACAGAGACGTTAACTTCACAATAAACGCCCTATGACAATAAGAAAGCATTAGATTTCTAAGTTCAAAGATCAGTCTACGACTCGACAAAATGTGCGGGACGAAAAATGTTTTGGATTCCGATTGTGTTACCATTATCACATTTTAATGTTCTACCATAAACCTCGCTTTTTTATTATTATAAGTGTATAAAATAAATTAAGTGTAAAAATAGATTGCAAAATGTAAATTGATTTTAATTTATTCACATTATTATTTTACTAACACTCTACTATCGTCATCTTAGTTTATTATCGTTTTAATTATCACATAGTTTATTACCAATCAAATTAATGATGAGTTTATAGAAATATAATATATACTTGAAATTATTTATTTATTAGCTAAGCCACTAAAACCCATACGTATGTTTGATACACCACAACCTCATAATAAAATATAACCTTGCGATATATCCGAAGGCCGGGGATCCCGGAACACGACCCAGGGTAGACGATGGTCCGCGTCCACGTGTATCTGGTGTGGGCGGAGCCAGCGCGCCGCCGCACCGCCCTCAGTGCTGCCCCCGTAGTAAAGGGACCGCGGGGACGCGGGGAACGACTCGTCCACATACGAGTCGCCCGTCTGGGGGGTAGGGGGATGATTAGTTGTTGGTAATAATAACTCAACAACAAGATTAGGTACACAAAAGGCGGCCTTAATGCCAGTTAGCGATCTCTACCAGACAGCCTTTGAGTAGAGGACTAGTACAGATAAAAGAAAAAGAAAGAAATTATAGTACCACATTAGGATTACCCGTGTCGTGAGTACCATGAACAACATAGAAAAATAACAACACAAATACCGGCAGAGAACAGAAATTTAAAATTTCTGCCTCGCTGGAAAATGAAGCCAGAACGGATATGTCATCTGTTCTGGGTTCATCACTTGAGTTTCCCTAGAACACCTAAAATGGTCAAAACTCATGCCTTGGACAAGGGATATAAAAACCCCGAATTAACGGTTATACTCAACATGTTACTATGGTATACTCACTATTATAGTAACTTATACTCACAGCTCCACTCTGTGCCAACACCTCCTGCCACTGTGTCCAGGCGTGGCTCTCCTCTCTCAACCGAAGAATCTCCATTGGTGTACTCTCTTGACGTTCGCCATCAGAGCCTTCGGCTATAATAGACACCACCACGAAATTAAATTTAAAATCTTCATAAAAATTATATAGCAATAATCTGTAAAATGTTTGAGTTGAATGTACAATATGGAGTTAAGTTTAGATATTTCTACTCTTGTATACTGAAAGATATAAATAAGCGGCTTCGCTTTGACGAAAATGAAAACTACGAAGTAAATAATTGTTTTTGTATAAAAATGTATGACAGGTTTTTTTAACGGTTCCCACTCATTGTCGTGGATGCCATGGATAACACACAAATACATCTAGACCGAGAAAAGAAATGTTATATATCTATTAAATAAGTTCATCATTCAAATGACTGTCTTGCTGGGATTCGATCATTATCATTGTGCACATTTGTCACATTTGTATTTACGGGGACAGGGATAATGACGGGGACCGGGACCGGGAAGTGATCCTGAAGATATTGTGTAAACTGGTCAAAACAACGTCATATGAGATAAGTGTGTGTAAGTCGGATAAAGCTCTGCCATTGTACTTGTACGAGCAAGCGTACATTTGCTAACTCACTTTTTTATAATTAGTTGTCTAGTTCATGAACATTATTGTATTTAATGCAATTATTAAGCGGTACTTTTCGGTCATCAAGATCACCGCGTTTCACTTACATTAACCCATCTATCTCAATACCTTTAATTGCAATACAGACTATATTTTACTTCACTTTTATTTAATCTTACTAATATTAGAATTTGTCATAAATAGTTGTAAATAAATGTCTGCGACAGCATATATCTATATTTTATATGGAAGCTACTATATCCAAAATAGTAAGCCAAAAATAAACATAAATTTAATACTTTTTTACAATGCATATTTTAGAATATTTATCAAATTCTAATCTTTAATTTATAGCTTTTAGCATTTGTCTCACTCCAAACTTTATGACAGGCCAAATTCCACGCAGGCGGAGCCGCGGGCACAGCTAGTTTATCAATAATGCAATGTAACTATTGTACAACATACTGTATATACAACCTGTGAGATATATCATATATGTTTAAAGAAAAATGCTTCATGACACATTGAGTACGTTAGAATCTTGAGTTGGTACGATGGAGTGGTCCTTGTGTACAGGGATTAAATGTTATTTTTATTGTAAATCATTTATTTGTACTTTATAATATAAACCGTTCATCACATGACTAATAGCATGACAACCTACCATCATCTTTAACCACTTTTAAGAAAATAAATGAAATACTTTTATGATTTATGACTGATTTAGACGATGTATGTGTTTATGTACTTATAGATAACAAGAATGAATGTTTGTTATCTATAGTTGAACCCAATTTCAGGGGTTGCTGTGGAGGCATACTTTTGAATATTTTGCGACTACTATTAAAAGTAAATTAAGGTTTTTTTAATAGTTTTGAGGTAGCAAACGAGCATGCAGTCCACCTGATGGTGAGTGGTCCTTGCCGCCCATCTGTAATTAACCCAAGACACGATTGAAGTTCTTTCTTAGGTAGATCAAATGCGTTGCTACCCCTGAGGTCTAATTTGGAACGCCTTGATTAAGTGTGTCTCGATGACCACACCAAAACACAGCAGCAAGAACACTGTTTTTATAAGGCAGAAAGATAGGTGGTGCCTCCGGAGTCGAACAGTTAAAGGTTGTACCACCTTTGAGGTTTTAACGCCTCCCTAATATTACATAGCAATATCAATAGCATGTTTGATAAAAAAGGCCCAAACACGTTACACAGTCTGGACGAGAAAGATAGAAAAAAGGAACTAACGTTAAAAAATATTTTTATTCCGGATACACTTATTTGTATGGGATAACAAGTTTGTACTTCTCATATATGGGCTTCTCATGACAACTGGTAAGACTTGATGTGACATCTAGAATAATTATACACATATTTGGTTTTAGCATAACAAAGCAAAGCATTGGAGGCACAGGACATTGTTTATTGTGCTGGTTGAGCGGCTTGAGCGTCGTCCTTGTGTTCGGTGGGCTGGTAGCCGTTCTTGTCAGCGACGAAGGATACCGAGATGTGTTGGCCGTCGGGGGCGGTGTACTTGTAGCTGCCCTTCACAGAAAGCCCTTGCTGGTCGGTGGTGTTCTTGTAGTCTCCCTGCTCTTGCCTTGAAGTACCGTCGCTCGTCTCGAACCTAAAAATATTTTATTATTTAATAAGGGTCGCCAATGGACATTATCAACCCAAGATGGGATCGAAGTTCTTTCTTGGGTTGACTACAAATGCGTTGCTACCGCTGAGGACTGTTGGAACGCCTCGGTTAAATGTTTCCCTTACCACACATTTCACACCAGAACACAGCAGCAAGAACACTGCTGGTGTAGGGCAGAAATAGGTGTGGCGGTGGTGCCCCCGGTGTTGAATTGTATAATGCTCTACATATATATACCACTTTTTTAATGCCCCTTGATATATTTGCTTTTATTCCAGAATACTTTGAAAACAAGTTTTAGTAATACCTATTTTTAAATTTCGATCGCATCTTTAAATCGATTCCAGCAGCTTATTGTATTTTGTTATTAAAAAAAGAAAAAGAGTATTCCTTCAAGTTGTCATATTTAAACATTGTCTATTGGTACTTACTCGAAGTTATAGCTGTCGACATCTACTTCGGAATCCTGCTTCAAGATCTGCACTGGAGGCTGCGCCTGCGCTTTGTCTTGCGGCAAGGCGCAAACCATCGCCAACGCGGCCAAAGCGAAGAGGGTCTGAAATTGAAACAGAAACATTTTTTTATTTTGTGAGTATAACACGCATAATCACAAGTGGTTTATGAAAATATAGTTACGATTATTATATATTATACAGTATACGAATACTACAACTACTAAGCCTAGTACTTCTATCTTCAGTACCGTTACATATATTTACTAGAGTTTCCAAGATCTATGATATGCTATCAACTTCATATTCTGTTTTATGCGACAAATACTTACAATTCTCATCATGGTGATTATTGGAGGATGATGCACAAGTGGATGTGGATGGCTGGACGAGTCCTGAACGTCTATGCTCTGAAGCCGAACTTACTCCTATAAATATCGAGTCAATGTATTGACAATGAGATGTTTCGAAGTTTCATTGGCGACCGGAGGTGTTAATCACAATCATGCAAACAGTTTATTTAAGGTGATCCACGAAAACGTTACTGGGATTTGTCAATTGTGTAAATATATTGTTTGCGAGTAGGCGCGCAGAGCGCAGCGCACATCACTTAACCTACTTGCGTGACCTGTAGTTTTGGACCGTCCTGCACAAACACAAGGTAATTTTTGTAATCCTTTAAAAATAATGTTAATCATAGAAATAAAATATATAGTATTTAGAACGAGGCTTCAAGATGTTCAAAAAAGGACATTTTTGTTTTACACACTTTTAACCTTTTTAACTCTTTCTAATCACATAAATATTCAAGGCCTATTGGTCTCATTCAGCGTAAAATATGTGTTTTGGGGTACATTTTATCTTGTTCAAAGGTATGAACCATAGCTGCGTATATAAAGTGAACCCGCATAATGTAATATTATAAATTTTAATATAAAAACAACTACAACATAAATTAATGCATACATAATGAATTAATAGTCCTTGGAAAGATTGGACAGACTAAGTAAGAATTGGACAATAAAACGTACATACATATAGTATATTAAATACCAATAATGAGTTCCTGTAGGATTTGCGTAACCTAATGAACCAATGAAGACGAGGGCAAAAACTAATATGTAACCAAACATTCCGTAACAAATCATGACAATAGTCAATAGTCAAGTCTCTTCGACAAGTTTATCTTAGATTGCGCTCTATTTATTTTCTAAGGTTTAAAAAAGACGATCAATATATTCTAATAAAATTAGAAAAATCACAGTAAATATATAACAATAAGAAAAACTACAATAATTTCTGTAAATTATACACAATTGCTTTACATAGTATCACTTACATACGAAATCCCAACTAAAAAGTTACAACAACTTATTGGTATTGATAATAAATATTTCAAGTAGAGGAATACCAATAACGTACAAGGATTCTAATTAAACAGTAGGGAAGACGTGATCTCTCAATTAGACACTACACATACAGTTACGAGTATATGTCACTCTTCTCATTTTAGGTCAAGATGTTACGTGAACAACTAACTTTTTAACAAAAAAATTAAATTTGACGATAAGGCATTACAATCAGTGAGTGAACAATCAATCATCCCCCATATTACCATCCTTAGGGTTGTTTTTTTCCAAATGTATTAATATGAGACCAACTACAAGATATGAGTAAGTGAATACGCAATCACTCCCTATTTTTGTACCCTTAGGGTTAGAATTATTTAATAATTTTATGTTTCAAAAAAGTTTTATCAAAATTGGTTTACTCTGTAAAAAGTTATGCGTCTAACATTAAAAAAATGTATATACGTGTCAAATTGATTACGCCCTCCGTTTTTTCGTCTGTTAAAAATAAGGGCACAAGATTAAAATTATCATTACCTAGTGCAGTTATTAAATTCTAATAACTAGTTATCTTTGACTATTCAATTAAACAGGTTTACGAATTTGACCGAAAAGGTCAAATGATGTTTGTGCTTGATTGTACTTGTATCAATAATTTGTCGCCAATGTATTCGTTTGTTTAGTCACTGCTAAGCCTGCAGTTTGATCAAATATGATTTATGATTAACCATGAACGTGGCCATAGCTAAACCTTTTTTATAATATTCTACTAGCATGTTAAAAATAGTAACCGCTTCAACTAAGCTCAGAAGATTATGTTCACGTCGTCGGAGTGGGTTCGCGTCAATAGTGCAATGGGGGAGCGCGGCTCGAACCCCCGATCTATCGATCATAAGTCTGACACACTACCTATTTGACTATTGCCGCTTATCATCACTAATTTGTACACCATACATGATTATCAAATTATATCTCCAAAAAACATTCTTGTAATGTGTTTTTATTAAAGAACACATTTACAGCTAGCAATTACAGGTAAAATTAAACATTAATCATATGTAACTTGTAACGACTTTATAATTATAGCCATCTCATGTTATTACCGGGTAAAGTTTTTTTCGCTACGCACTTACTAATTAGATTATTTTATGCATCCGTACAAGTAAGCACAAGTATTATCATAAAATATCTAAAAATAATATTATTCCTACTAATAATAACGGTTATTTGTTTGTTCTTGAAATGTTTTTGAAGGATTTAGGTTTGACATACCTATAACTGTTTTGATTGAACAAAACTCATTACAATTTTTTGTACAAATAGAGAAATGTAAAATGTTTGCGCATGATTGTCTGCCATCCGTCGTATGCTGCTCTAATTGCTATGAAAACAATTCACAACCTGGAAGCTTGTGAAGAAGATTGCTCGATAATTTGGTTTACATTATTATCGGATCTAAATATACAAACTGCGTATTTCCATTGAAAACGTACTCTTGTGTCTTCTTGAGGTAAGTGTTTCTGTTGAAGAGAGAGTTCTCAAGACTAACAAAACATCTGAGTGCGACCTTAGATGGGATTTGCGTTCCGTTAGAGTTAAATGTTTATGAGTTACAGCTACTTCTTAACATCAGCTCGTAGGGGTAGCATCCTTCGTATAGTTAAAAACATGAAAACTGTAATTGCGATCGATTGATCGCACTTGATTAAGTGCGGTTCGTTTATACGTAAGATTTATATAATACGAAAATAATTGAAGTTACCCACTTAGACCTCCCGACAGTGGCAACAAAAATACAAAACAATAATTATTGGAAAATTCAACGTTTTAAGACAGGCATCCTCTAATCATCGAATGCCGATCAAAAAATTCAGCTCTTCACAAACTATTATTACACGATGATGGACATAAAGGTCAAGGCTCACGGAGTATTCAAACTAACATGAAATTGATACTTGACCGTGTGTAAGCAGACCCGTAATTATTTGATTAGGAGCTTCAAGAGATAAAAAATGAGTTTTGTTTATACGTTTTTCCACAGCGATGATAGATGAGCAATACATTCGTGTGTAAAATGTATATTTGATAAAATTTTACACTTAAAGTAGGATAACATAATCTGTAGTGTTTAAGTTGTAGATGTTTACTACATTCACATTTTCCTAGAAGTAGCAAGAAGAAACCACTATATCGATGTACAATGTAATAAAAACACAGTGATATAATATTATTCTGTATTTGTTGTTATGACTATTCGTACGCGGTAACAAAGTGTATCTTTCAATGCACGGAAATGTAATACTTTTTAACAAATTAGTTAACGATATCGTTTTGAAAAGTTTGTACACAATTAGATACGATTCTCGATGAAATACAGTATTGCTAATTACAAATCTGTGAAGGACATTGCATTTATTTTTTAACTCACACACTGAGTCGTTATTGTTTATGTTTCTTTAACCAATGCAACGGTGATTTAATGAAGATAGAGATTGTAACTAACCAGCTTCTCTGTTGAATGTATTTGAGCTTTTAAGTAGACTTCTAGTCTAAAGCCAAGAATACTGTAATCGACATCTTTGAATAACAACACTGATTAATTACTTAAAGTGCCCTCCGAAATACGGTAGTGAACAATAAATCGCTACCAAATACCGAAGCTTTATACAGTTAACTCCAGACCTTTTTAAAACTGCTTCGCATGCTAGTCTATATAGGGGCATATAATAAATCTGTAAGAGATTGATGTCTGTACGTGGAAGATATCTAAGAGTAAACCATTTTTAGTCCACAATTTCTTGGTTTAGGTTTCCAGTGCCTATTTTCAAATGCTAAGAAATAAACTAAACCTTCTGTAAACATAATATATCTATAACGTATATTTGTGATTACTATTTTTTTATTCCGAAAAACGTAAAAGAAAACAAAAACATCAAGCATATCGACTGTGTGGATTTAACTATGTTTTAAATCAATTCAACACATAAATAGATACACGAAAACAGTTAAAACTGTTCAGGAAGACGAGAGCTAAAATACATTCATTCGGATTACATTTCAAGATCCGCTATAAACAATAGAAGTAGCGGCCACATCAAAGGGTCAAAAGGTAAGCTTCGTACGCCATTGGGATTAAAATAGCACGGGACTTTATGATGTCGATACATGAATATTTGATGTGTAGACAACCGGATATGAGCATTAGTATTAATATTATGCTAATAAACTCACGCCCGGCTTCTTACAGTATGGAAGTAGCAAACACGCAGGGTCAGATATAAAGTAATGACTGCGCCTCAACTCGTATAATCAACCTCAATAGGTTAATACCGAAATTAAATTTGAGGTCGATTTGATAATTATTATAGTGCTTGCTCGATTAGCTTAACTTATCAGAACTTAGCATAACATATATGTTACGTAGATATTTCAATACTCAACTTAATAATAGTTTGCAGATCTTTTACAAAGTACAGTGAATATCGGATCGATAACTTTCGAACATGGCTTTAATGCTTCTCTTTCTAGGGCCCTTAGAAGATACCAACAAGTAAATACATTTATGTACTTCCTAAAAGCTATTTATTTGTATACAAGCTTGTATGTTTGCTTGATAGGATAAAAACATCCAAAAGAAGCCTAAGAAAGGGCCCATACGAATATACCAATATGTACTACAAATGAAGTATTGAACCGAAGCTACTTTAAAAAGCTGGCAAAACGTAAAAATATAGGAACTTCTTGTTAAAATATAATGCCAAAGGCAATCCTTCAAATCGGCACAAGCTTGCTAAAAGCCGTAAAACATAATGCCAGTTGTCTATACCTTACATAACAGGGCAAAGGGCGCGCGCCGTCGCGTGATTGGGACTGCGCACACCGCCATCAATTCACTTATTTGTATTTGTCATATAGTAATGCAAATTAGATACAAAATATTCTGTATTTGGCCGCTTATGTATTTTTGATAATTTAAGTGCATACATGTTATGTGCATCATAATTATAATTGACGAACTATGTTAAGGATGGAGCAAAATTAACTTTAATAATTTTGTCGTTGAATGTTTCTTGTTAGGTAATTAACTGGCTTGTAAATAAATTCTATACTTTTGTTTATAGTAAATTATCGATAGGTATTGGATATATCAAGTTTTTAGTATCGAATATATTGAATCTGTGGATTCCCTCAATATCTGTGGCAATTAAGTGCAAAGTAGGTAATTTGCAGAAAACCAAAAACCTTACAGGTAACCTTTACAGATTTTTTATCCATATTTTAGTATAGACACGTACAACATTATAATATCTATATAAAAATACTTAAAAGAGAACATATGTATCGTTACTACAAAGCTTTGAAGTAATCAATTGAATGCTTCAAAGCTTTGTATTAAATTAAAGTAGTACTAAAATATCATAATTTTTAATTTTATTATTTTAAACTGCGTATCTTATTGTCCTCCAGCTTAAAAATGTCATTCCAAAGTATTTACGCGGTATGCGCTTGTTGCTAAGTCTGACCAACATATAGACATTTTTATACTCAGATAAGACCCGATTTCAGTAGGAACGGTAGATCGATGATAAACGTTTAATACGTTATATTTTATTTATTATATATTTTATTAACTTCACCTGATGTTAACAATTTTGTTCTTATAACAATACAGACTCGGTGTATTACACAGGGTTATTCCTCCAGCCTGTACAATGTATACTCACAAAGTTGTAACTATATGTCGTAAGTAAAACAATATGTCAAAAAAAATTACGAAATGATACCAGGAGTCCGACAAACATGGAATCGTGGTAGTGAACTTTCAAATGAATGCATTATGTTTTCACTCACGTGTTACTTCGCAACATATTTATCTAAGCGTATCAAATCACGTTATGGAGCAATACTTATTATACACAAAGCTTTGACCCTTGACTTTGTTTGCCTAAGTTTAAGTTATCATCATAATTATGTTCGTCACTATCATTATTATTATCATTATCAACAAGATCGTTATATGGTGTTATATTGTGACTGTGCCTGTGACTCCGGTACATCAGTGGCATAGTCAAGTACATCAGTTGAATGGATGAAAACAATGTAAAATGCTGACTGAAGTACATAGGGATTAATACTGACATACATACTACATAAATAAAATTGTACCAAAGGCATCGACGGCTCCTACGAAACTATTCCCAAAGAATAGAGTTTAGAGGAAAGCAGTCTAAATGACATGACAGTGCCTTGATTTCCTAGTTTTAACTAAATATATTTCATTTAAAAAATAACGAAATCATGGGATGGTGCATAACAGTACCTTTAGACTTCTATCCTGTAAACTTTATCTTGGACATACAATAGTTTCCTTAGAAACCGTCGATATATACTTATTAGAAAACAAATGATGTAAACTTGTTAATCGATTACACAAAAATACTTCATGAGTTTTGGAATGGGCACATTGTATACGTTTTTTTTATAATAATGATTATGATATAATCGGAATACTATAGGTCTTTCTTAGAATTATTATATTGTAATAAATAAGAATAAACGGTCACACTAAGTGATTATTTTTTAAGTCCAGATAAAAGCAATCGGAAACCAGCACAAAACAATTATACAGAACGGTATTTCCAGATAAAAACATTTTTTTCGCATTTTCTGCAAATATCTTCTAAGTCTGAGTATATAATATCAAACATCCACGGCACCCACTTTACAAATAAAGGAATTTGCGTAAATAAATAACCATATCCGTCTGTAAATTCAAAATCTTAAACTGATGTGTATATTTTCAAACGTTTGACCTAATATGAAAATTATTACACAACGTATTGAGCATACTATTGTAAATACATATAATAAAACAAATTGCGTAATATATTGTTTTTTAGTGTTTATGCGTATGTACGATATACGACACTCGAGCTCTAAGTTAGACGTTGGCACTTCAAGTCGTATTGCGCGTAAAGCGTTTTCGCGTGGCCACTGCGCATCCTCCATGATGTCAGTCTGCAAGAGCTGCATCTCGAAATACATATAAAATGAACGAACTTAGGCTAGTTACTCATTCGTTAGTTTGTGCTCAAGACGAAAACTAAACAACATGCTTAAATACGTGAGTCCAAATTTTTGGTTATACAATTTAAAAAGTTAAAGAAAAAGTCTAATGAAGTAGGCAGTGCTCTCTAGTGGAAGGACAAGATTGTGGCAAGAATTTTATTGACATAAGTGTGGTTAACCCAGGATTCTTCATAGGTTTTACTGTCATGTCATTACTACTGCCTACCTTTGTAATGTTCTCATTCATTACGTGTTTTCGTAAACAGTAACAAGATTTCAGGGATAAGCCCATCGTTTGTACCGCTCTATTATACTTAAATTTCTAACTATCTCTTTTGATGGGATGTTATGAAGAATCTGCAAAAGTACAGTGAATTAATTCCTTTAGTCACTTAGTAATATTATTTATATCGTAGGAGTAGGATGGATAGGATTCGAACCGACAATCACTTGACCGTTAAGTTCGATATTCTAACGATAGAGCTTCTGTTCTTTAAATCTAACATAAAATCTTAGTAATATGCAATTTTGAAGCTGCGGCAAAGATATAATCCCAATAAACTTAATAAAGTTGAAGCTTACGGATGGGTTATAACAATATGTTTCGTACATTCTTGCCAACAAAAGCCATATTGAAAATTAGAAGGTAAATAAAAAACTTTGAATTTATTCAAGAAATTAAAATTCTTCAATCTATCAAATAATATATGTCGTTACGCTTGTATAGATGTAAATCGTTGTAACAAACCACCACTACGTTTTATTGAATTGTTTTAAACTGCTATGAAGTAAAAAAGGCATTTAATTTATTCTGAATTCCAGCATTTGTGTGGGTAATAACTTTGTTACATTTGCATTTTAGTTGCGTTTTCTGAGATGATGAAAAACAAACAAGTTGTTCACTATGATACCGACAAAATACACACACAAAAAAATAACGTACATAAATAGTGTTTTTGTTGTCTTTGTACAGGTAGCAGTATCGTGCGTCCTGGCTGCCCTGTGCGCCGCAGCCCCCCAAAACCCGCAAGATGTTCAGATCTTACGTTTCGACAGTGACGTACAACCCGACGGATACAGTTTTGCGTATGATCATTTCTTTTTACATTCCTGTTTATATTCAATCAAAAGTCGTACAAGACTTCGCAGTTCGATAAAGGAGTCACAACCACTACACCTATTTCATTATAACACCGGAGTATAACACTTTGGTTTTTGTTTTCTAATGAAGACATCCTTAACCGAGGCGGTGCAACTCAGTCAACCTATCCTCTGTGGTAGCAACGCATTTGTAGTTGACACTAAGAAAGAGCTTCACTCCTGTCTTGGGTTGATTACAGATATCTATGGACGGCAGTGACCACTTACCATCAGATGGACTGCTCGCTCGTTGGCTACTTCAATGTCATAATTAATATCGTCCCATCTCTAGTCACCAGGGTCAAGCTAAACACAAACAGTACTTGTACTTAATGATAGACTATTTTTAACCAAGTCAAAAGCGATATACAGTTTGTCAGTATATTATAAAGATTTACGAACTTACACAGATTTAAGAAACCTAATAGGTAGGTATGAAAGTTTCCTTACGAGGTTTTCTTTTACTATAAAACAAAGGATTAAATTCTACTACAACTAAATAAAAAATGTACTAACTACACGATTTTAAATAATCAACAACTCATGCAGGGAACTTTAACCGAACCTTGGAAATATAAAATAACAATTACTTTTAGTAATTTCTGAAAATATTACTATGTACCCTACAAAATTGACCTATTCCAACTGTCTAAATATGGAGACATTAATTTAAATGACCCTGAGTATAGTAAATATTCATCGAAACTCGATGCATCTGGATAATTGACACCAATTTGAGTATGTCTAATAATTTTGTCGGTTTTATTGTTCTCGTGTTATGGTAAAACTTTATCGCAATGAATAATAGGTTGTATAGTATATTACATACAAGTACATCTGGTGTATCGTGTAGTGTCTGTAAATTGGCAAAATACTACAATTTGATTTTAATAAGTAATACCTTAAATAATTTAAATTTCAGTTATTGGAACATCATAATTATCATTGGCAGACATAAATAATGCTGTTGATTTTGTTAAACAAACTTGTTATTCTGCATAATAAATGTTTTAACTTGTCTACACAAGGCCATCATAACGGTTTTCCTAAATAGCAAAAGAAACATAACACAATAGATATTTTATATTTCTTTTCACAGCATTTCACTGTTTCTTCTGCAAAAGGTCAAAATAAAACTTTTTTTCTTCTTATCCTCTTATTCATTAAGCCTTAATAATAAGAGTTCCACTCTCAGCGGTGGGACACATTTTGGTCATTAATGATGTTAATAATTTCAGTGCCCGGTAATCGTAATATTAATACGAGAAGCAAAAACTTTGGTAAGCTTTTCACGATAATTATACGGACGTGCAGAAAATTAATATTTCAGATAATAATACATTAGAAATACATTCAGTTAGAAAAAGAAA
>DWNJ01000297.1:0-16413 GCA_018250275.1 Udranomia eurus | reverse complement strand
CAGATGTCCATGAGCGGCAGTGACCACTTACCATCAGGTGGACTGCATGCTCGTTTGCTACATCCCAGGCATAAAAATAAAAATAAAAAACGACAATTATTTAGTTCGTTTGTATCACGGCTCCACTTGCCAATAATCGGCAAATACTTTATCAGGCAAATATTTGGACTATAAATAATATAACATCGGATTCCAGATTTAATTATTTCCGAATAACTTAATGGTTTCAAAAACTAAACACACGCTTTCCAGTCCCATCATCAGACGAGCTCGATGATACCATAATATTGTATTGTCATCTAATCTACATGTAATTGTCAAGTTTCATGATGATACAACATTCTTACATTTAATTACATAGTTTGTTACAGGTCGACATAAACAAACGTATTATAAACGTCTTATAATTTTGACAATAGACTCGAATCCAACAATAGGATAAATAGGTACGGAGAAAATTATAGTAATTATGTTTAGAATGGTTAAAACGCCAAGTATCCTTTTTTCATCGAAGCTTTGCATAAAAGTTAGTCCGAAAACACCCACTATCATGTAATAACAAGTCACAAGGAGGCCGCCTATCAAATTTATTGTGTATTACGTATACGTCGTTTCGCACGACGCCGTAAATCCACATTCATGATGTATTAAACGTTATTTACCGACTAAGGCCGAATTGCTTTTATAGTAGGCTTTCTGGCCATCTGCATTGGTTCAAGAAAATAATTTATGTGGTGCGAGTTCGGGTTTCGTTAGTATGAAGAATCTAGTCTCGGGGGAAGGATTATTATATTTTCTGCGTAGGATCTTTCGTTACTACACCATAATAGTATTACAACATAGCGGTAGCATATTCAGAATACACGAATTTACGATGTGGCGGTGTGTTCACTGATAAACTATGTATATTATTGTTTTATTTATTCGGCATAATAAAAACACTATCACTAAAAAACTAAATGAGCGGTAACACAATACATAGAGTATCGGACCTAATGCGATAGATGGATAACGATCCTGGGTTTGATTCCCACCTACCAAACAAAAGTCTCAAGCTTAGGTTTTTATTCAAATCTAGGGCTAACAAAGAGGAATGCGGGCCACCTGATGGAAATTGGTCACCGCTGCCAATGGACATCAGCCGCATCAGCAGTCGTTTGAGTAGAGCCTGCTCTTTTCTTTTAAGATGTTACCAGTATTCTTAGTAGTATCATTAAAATGCAAATATACATTAATTTCAATCTTACTAATTTTGTTTATCTATCCATTAGGAATCGTTTAACGGCTTCGTAGCAGATGCGAATGGAACTTAGAAGGAAAGTACCTACCATTCTTATACATAGATTTGAGGCAGCAAACGAGCATGCAGTCCATCTGATGGTAAGTGGTGGACATGGACGTCTGTAATCAAGCCAAATAGACAGGATCGAAGTTCTTTCTTGGGTCGACCACAAATGTGTTGCTACCCCTGAGGACTAAGTTGGAACGCCTCGATTAAGTATGTCTCCCTGACCACACTCTTCAAACCAGAACACAGCAGCAAGAACACTGCTGTTATAAGGAAGAAATAGGTGGGGATGGCGTCTCTGGAGTAGAACCATAAAAGTTTTTACCACCTTAAAAGACCTAGTATCTGTAAGTCCATTAAGTAGGTATGCATTTTAATTTGACTGCATGCTCGTTTGCTACCCCATAGTTATAAAAAAAAATGTCAGAACATTAAAAACGGCCCCCGTGTGGATTACAGAGATGCTGCCTATATAGGTAGGTACATATTTTTATTAAAAGGAAAAGCCTCCGATTACATTGTGTTCCTTTAAAATCCCGTGCAGATGTTAGCGATAAGGAAAACAAAGATGGGAAGCCGAATCATTAATCTGTGTCGACAGGACGTCGAATCCGTAATTAAGAAGTTTATCAAAAAGCAAAAAAATTCACCATCGAGGTCACTCGACCTAAATACCGTGAAATGTAGATTGCCAGTGTCAGCGAGTTTGAGTCTCTAATACATGTTTATGTCGTCGTTAGGAGACGCCTCCTTGGAATTTAATTATTTATAACACCGAGGTAGCAAACGTATATGACGATATGTATATGACGATTAGTGGTCACTACTGCCAATGAGAATGCGTAATTAACCCAAGACAGAATCGAAGTTGTTTCTTATCTCGACTACAAATTCGTTGCTTTGTTTGACTTTGACCCTTAGCATTAGCTAAGGGTCAGAGTCAAACACATTTTAAGGTTTATTTATACGTCTACATATGGTGAAATTTTAATTAGGTCTGAAATTAGAATTGCAAGTTTTGCAATAGGTAGAATAATAACCAGTTAAAATATGAACTAACTTAGCTAGTAGTGAATATACACTTCATATAATATATCAATATACAATTCGGTTTTTTTGTTTGTAGCTATCAATCGTTAAAACATTTTTCCAGGCACATAATACATTTAATCACGCTTGCAAACAGACCACACCTCACCCTGATGTTATTTTAATTTCACGTCCCTCGAACCGTAATGAATGCGAAGAAAATAAAAATTCGATATTACCCACTCACGCACAGTATTACATTTCCCTTTGTAATGTTGAGCTTGGCAGATAAATTAGGTATTATGTCACTGTATGATATTACCGCAACACGTTACTTGTTTTGGATTCAAATAAAAAGTCAGTTTTGTGTGCGCTTTTGTCTACTGACAATAATTTTACTTGATAACCTCATGAGGAAACGATGAAGAATTGCATACTTTGATGAATTAAATTGTATTATTATCAGTAAATTATCATTATTTAATTGAGAATTACAATTATTTCGATAAAAATTGAAATCAAATTAACTTTTCACTTCACTTTTAAACAGTTGACGTGTTCATCGGACGCATCGGCCAATGGAGTGGAAGGTAGATAAATGCGTCACAACCACAAGCCGAACGCTTAGGCCAATCGCCTCTCCATCGTGCTTGCACGCGGAACGTGACACTTTTGTGCGTGAAGCCAGCGATTTATAAGTTATCACGTCAAAAATATATTACAAAATGTATGCTGTTGAAAGGTCAACCCAGTTAGTAAGGATAAAAATGTATTTGTTATACTGGGTGTTGACAACAGCATAAAGCATTCTGTAAAACCATGATATGACCATGAGCTCTTCCTTCTGAGTGTTCAATTATTAAAAGGTAAACTTTATAAATGACCTTGCTATCCTGTCATGTTCTAGAAAATGGTATGCGGATAATAAAAGGATGCAAGAATACGCCACAATAGGGCTGTTGTAAAGGTTTGACATTTTAACAGTTGAAATCTAGTGATGTTAACTTTAGTCCGCCTACAGATAGTTGTTTAAGAATTTATTTCTCAAAAAAATATACCAATACATTCACTTATTATTCATTATACACAATGAGTGTTAAAAACTGTTCATTGAATTATTAGAAGAATAGACTGGAAGTGATAAAGTGAGCGTAATAACACCATGTTGTATCAACATTTTATATCGTCTCACATGTATTGTTGCACAAATTGCTTGGTCAAATCCAGATTAGTAGAATTCAGTGGCGTATTTACCATATAGCAAGAGTAGTAAATACTACGGGGCCCGGGTATTTGGGGGTTCCGCGTATTTGGGGGCCCCAACGCTTTCTGACCGTCAGAAATGTTTGGGGCAACACCTAAATTCAATTTATATTAAAAAGAACAGTAATACATGCGAGATTCTCCATCAACCTGGTAAGAGGCATTGGCATGTCTCCCTGACCACATCCTTCAAACCAGAACACAGCAGCAATAACATTGCTGTTATAAGGCAGAAACAGGTGTGGCGGTAGTGCCTGTGGTGGTATTGTATAATAGACAACATCTAATTTGCCACAGAGCACGGCTCTGGTAGTATTATACTTCTTCCATACCGCTCACAAGCAGGTATTAGGTAAACTAATTTTACTGACAACCAATTTATCAACAAAAAAAACGAATTTATTCAAAATATAACCATATTCAATTCGACTAGGATGGCCCCCCGTTGGGATTGGTAATGTTTTGTCAGGACACAAGCAATCTCAGAGGTGCAACAAAATCATATTACTGTTCTCAAGAACTGAGATTGAAGCAAAGCCTCTTATGTTGTGTTCAGTAGTATACTAACAGAAAAAGCCTTGTAGCAAAAAGAGGGTACAAAAACTTGATATCCATGGAATTGGATCATTATGCTAAAAAATAAAAATAAAGTAGCTTGAAACCTACAATACTTTAATTCTTATTTTATTATTAATTTGCAATAACCAATGACTACACTTAAGCTTTGTAAACATCGGTGTGTTTATAATTAATCTTCTTGTCTATGCCCAACAGTTGACGGATGATGAAAGCCGGCAACCGCTTGTGTCTCCATCGAGTTGGCAGAGGTGTGTGGTTAGCTTTTTGCAGCTTATCCGCTACATACTTTTCTGCTGAGAACTCATTGGCTTGCTTTACTAGTGCCAGCAGTTCATTCTGGAACAACTTCTCCTTCTTAATGCGACGGTTCTTCTTTATCTGGAAAAGAAATTAAGAACATAATATATATTAGAAGGTTGACTTATTAGGAACATGGGAGTGGGTTCTTTGGTCTAATAGTCATGTCAGTAGACTAGGCGAATCATATAGATATAGAAAACATGATTCTATGATATGACAGACTTCATTTCTAAGCAATATTAACAAATCTGGTTTTTTTATGACTGGAACATAGTTCATGCCGTCCACCTCACGTCCATGGTAAGTGGTTACTGCCATGGACGTGAACCTAAGACAGGATGAAAGTTTTTTCTTAGGTCGACCACAAATATATTGCTACCCCTGAGGACTAAGCTGGAACTCCTTGATTAAATATGTCTCCCTAACCACAGTCTCCAAACCTCAAAAACAATGCTGTTGTAAGACAAAAATAGGTGTGGCAGTGGTGCCTCCAGAGTCGAACCATAAAAGGAACCTTCAAACCTGTTTCTACACATATTTTAGATCCAAACACAAACATGTAAGTAAATATGAAATATTACTCTGATAGACAGATATAAGTATGAAATATTACTCTTTAAACCTGTGTTAAATATTGCACTGCCAATCTGAAAAAATGTTCTATATTTAATCCCACACCCGTTGATACTCAAAATTATGTTAAGTTAGGACTTTATTCCTCAACAATATTGTGTTAACTTGAAGAATTTAGATTCAATTGTATATATTAATTTATGTTTCCATACTTTTAGAAGTTGAGTGTTTTCATGAATAAGAGTAGAAACAAAGTACAATTAAGTACTAGAAATGGTCATACACAAATTTGATCCCCTTTTCGTTCTTCCTTTTACAAGACCACAGGGCATAGTAACATTATCTATTCTATAGCCTGGGCTGGTCTAGGTTTAGCATAATGACCCATTTTTGACATCATCATCATCTTGAGACATAACATACAATTTGTCACTACATAGCATATTCAAGGGTAATTTAACTATGATAATATATAAAATACTGAGCAATATTGACAGCTTTCAAAATGTTACAGTACTTGTAAATTAATATGTTAGAAAGGTTAATAATTCGTATGACTGATGAGAAAGGATACCTGATGATTATTAACCCACCGGAATAATGTGCAATCATCAGGGTAATAGTGTATTATGGCTGGGTTTGATCTGAGACTATTACGCGGACTACTTTGGAAACCTCCATTCCAATGTTATTCAATAATTAAACATGTTTAGAGCAATCACGCAAGACATCTACCCACCCGAGCCCAGCGGAACCTCATCCTCTTCCACAACTTCCTTCTCTTATGCTTCTTCATCTTCTTACGTCGGATCACAATCAGCCGAATTGCCTGCTTCTCCTCTTGCTGTAATGCCGGCAATCCTATCTCATCTTTCCTCCAGTTTGTATCAATTAGTGGCAAAATGGATCTCGGATTAGTAATAGGAGTATATGTAAGGGGATCCTGGATTTTTCTATTAACAGGCTTATCTGTTATTTCGAAATTTATGCTTCTTGGAGAAAAGTAAACGGTTTTAGCTTTGGAGATTACGTCCACTTTCGGACTTTGCAGTTTAGGCATTGGCTTACATTCTTGGATTGTATTTAGTGCTGTTTTCACGTTTATGCACCGCAAGTCTGGAAATTTGATAAATATTTATGTAAGTTGAGTTTCGATTGATTATTTTTTATATGTATATCATGTAGGGTCACTGGACTAGCAATGGCTTGTTTAAGACTTTAGTTTAAGAGTGTCGCGCAAGTTAAGTCGAGAGCGACTGGTGTAACTGGATCTGACCACTAGAGACAATTGAATACTAGAAGTATTTTAATAAAAACGTAAATGAATATAGCAGGAAACCTACGCAGTATACAATTATATTTTATTTATAATCTATTATTAAAGGTACATAATAAAATCAAAATATGATCACATAACCTATAAAAGATGCTTACATTTTGCGGTGTTACGCAACGAGTTCAGCATTTTGATGGGATAAATATATTCTTAAAATATACTCGTTACTGCATTTTATTAGATGATATAAATAAAAAAAATGTTTTTGTAAGAACTTATTATAACATTTCTTGAAATATGCACGGTGACACTTTACGTCAAATTGACAGATAAGATTACTTTGTGTTTTAATATTATCGTATCTTAGTCATTATACAAAGCGTTGAATTGATACAGCCAAACAAAATAATTATTATGATAAAATTATTTGCAAAACTAATTTTACAGGGATAAGGTGGACTGCTATATTTGTAAGGTATTTTGTTGTCTTATTTCTTTGATGAACTATTATATTACATATTTGATTCACAATAAAAAAATGTTTAATTGCAGAAAACATTTTTAATTCAATACATTTAAATACTTTACATATTATATTGCTTGTTATATTTTTATTATGTTCCTACTAATACATTATATTTCATGTTATGGTCCGCTTAATAGTTCGCGATCATGTGGTACTGCGCAAACGTCACCAACGACTGCCACCGCCATTTGATTACCTATAAAAAGACGAATGGTTTAAAAAATATTAACAATGCGAGAGTGTAAAATTAATTACTACTCTTCCAGTTTCAGTTAAAGGTGTATCCAGGTCAAATTTAGGAGGTTTTTATTTTAGCCAAAAACAAATGCTTATGATTTCATACACATTCAAAAGTCCAATGTTTTATACGTGATGATTTATAAAATTAGTGAAATCAATTTTAAACCGAGTCTGATACTGGGATCCAAACTCGCCCCCAAAATCTTAAATAACTAAGCTATCTCTATATTGGTTCTAAATAAAAAGGTACTTTTTGTAGACAGAGATTGCGCAGTAAGAGTAATCTCGTCCGGGCAGATGGTGTCTATCATGCAGATGGCGCTGTTGGCGTTGTCTAACTGCACGTTGGTAGCGAGCTGAAGGGCCAGCCCTTCTGATACCTTCGTGCAGTCTTCTTCGTGGAGTGTTAAACTGAGTTCTAGAATCGTAAAAAAGTTATTATGTGAATCTGTTAAAATATTTCAAGTACCTAATTAAATATATAAATATAATGTTTTCAGAAAAATCCCTGTTCTTCCTTAAGGTCACAATATTTTTATAGTCGTTGCAAAATAAGAACTTCGAACTAACAAAGTGTCCTTAAAATGAATAAAATATCATATTCTAGATTTAATTATGTAACATTACTTTATAAATATTCTTCTAGAACTTACTCAGCCTCTTCTTTCCTACTTCAATCTGCTTGAAGTCTAAATCACCGACGTTGGTTAAAAACTCTGTGACAGCGAACGCGACTTGCTTAGCGGTCGCTGAGCGAGTTTTCGCAACAATTCCTAGCATAGCATACGAACTTTATTGTTTTTACTAATACTGTGATAAATAAAGTTATAACATTTTTTAATTGTAACATTTATTTTGAGGCTTTTACAAATGATGGTCACATGGTGAACTTGTCGTAATAAAGCTGACAAGACAATTATGTTATTACAGTTACAGTTAAGAGTTGATAATAATAATATTCATTTCATCCAATTTAGAATATAAACGGACTTGGTCGTAGCCAACTCACCGAAAACCCCAGTGTCCGAGTAAGAAATGTTGAAAGCTTTATACTCCGTGAAGACGTCGGTGCCTGCCATCAGCCCGAGTGGCGGCTGCAGCGTGCGGTCCAGCTCGTGTTGACCCATCTGAACACTCCCTGTGCCGCATGCCGCTGCCACTATCGCGTGTTTTATTAGATTGCTGTTTGAAATTTAAAATAGTATATTCAATAGAAAGTTTTACACATCATATCTGTTATTCAGAGATCCTTTTAAGCAAATTTATACCTGTGCGCGGATAACCCGCTCATCCATAGCTTACATAAACAAATTAAGAGGTGTTTAGTTAGGTGTGTGTATGTGTGTTTGTATGTGAATGTGTCTGAGCGTGTGTGCAGACATGTATATACATGTGTGTATGTGTACATTTGTACAACATCAAAATTAATTAATTAAAATGATTAAAGTCAAATCCTCGTAGTGTCAACTACAAATGAATTGATGCTGATTCATTTCAATGTTAACTAACTGAATTTGTCCAAGAAATAGTGTCTTACGTTAAATCACGCGTTCCACAGCTAGGAACGGCCACGACTATCCAAGTGTCGCTATCATGTCCCAAGTCCAAGTATTCAAAGCCATTACGTGGACATGCCTGAATAATCTGGCGCTCAGGTGCCTTGTCCTAAAACATTTGTTTATTGACTATTAACGACGATAAATGTTAACAAGGTTTCCTTGCTACATTGTGGTTCGTGAAACATTTCAACAACAACAGAAATGTTTCACTTTTTGTCACATTTGGGCTGGTCTCGGAATCAGTTTACCATCACCAGAGGCGACAATCAAATTCAGTCCCAATTGAGGTTAGATAAAATATAGATTTCGATGGCTTCTAGGACTTATAAGGTTGTATTGCTTATTAGGTTTTATGTAAGTTAGATAAGGTTTGTCAAATTTTGGCAAAAATTCATGTGTTTGTACTAATAAGAAAACTTAAATTACTCGTTTCGGATCAATTTTCTCCGCTAGTTTCATGGTTTCGTCAAACGGAACTCCAACACTGCCAATGGTGCAACAATTAGATTTGAAGTTTAGTTTCGTGAAGCAGGCGAGAATGCTCTTTGATATTCCATCAATCCTCTCTTCTTCGCAAAAGATTGAGTTCCCAAGTGGTCCCCTCCACAATGCCCGTTGGATCAAATCTATTACGCGTTGTTCAGGGTGAACTCTGTATAAGTCTCCTCGTACTAATGGTCTACGATCGTCTATGTCCCAATCATTATAACAGCATCTATTATCAAACATTTTTATTAACCAATGCTTTGCAAGGTACAGGTTAATGGTATTGAATTTTAAACGGTTCTCCATAACAACGTTATTTGTATTGAAATGTAAAGAACCCGAGCACTACCCACTGAAAAATATCATATACAATTTTTCTTTTGAGTTTCTAGTCCTCAAAGTAACAGGAAAAGTGTGGTAGACTTGTCAACTTAAAAATATCATATCCATTTTTGAGGTACTGCTCCAATTAAGAGCTAAACTTAGTCAAGGCACAAGTACGAAACGAATACGAACACAGGATCATTGCTTACCTAACCGCTGTATCCAACAAGTAATACTTCAAGTCGCTGAAGACGGGCGATGGGCAGCGAAGTGTAAAGGCTATAGACTGCCTGTCCGAGGAGCAGGTCAGATATGCACCATATTGTTGTAGAACCCTCATCTTAGAGTAGGCCGTGTGGCCCTGAGCCGCAGCCGACGCGGTCGCTCTGATGAAGTGGGTAGCGCCCATGTAGTCACTGCACTCGTAGCGGGAGCCCGCCTAGTAAGAATAAAGCATTGGGTGCCAACATTTATGAGTTTGTAAATGATGGTTGATGGGTACGAATTTTTCGTCAAAACTGAAAAGTATAGTTAAAACCTTTTTAGTCAACCAGTCAGTGTTGAGTGATATTTTTCAATTATTGCAGAAATTTTGAAGATTTCTTAATATTATGTCTTGAAAGACAAAGAGCAAGTTAAGAATTTAGTAATACAGTGCCAACTGCCTAGTCACTAGTGATGACCATAATTTTTTTGTACAGAGAATATAAGGCAATTAGAGACGCAACATAAAATCTTTGTTAGTATAAAAATATTCGCACAAATTGGTGGTTTGAAGAAATCAAAGAATGACTAACTGTCGTCACTTATCTGCGACATAAATCGGATCCTTAAGATTGCAATTGAAACTGCAAAATGTCGTATGGCTCCAATGAATTATTCAACTGAACCTAATTACCTACTTTTATTGAAAAAATATATATCTTTATATTTTACATTTTCTTGATGTCTGAAATATAATTCTGCATAACTGAAGAATACCTGGAACATAATAGTACAAGCCGACATCGCTGCACCCAAGTGCTTCGCAGCCGCTACTCGGATGCCATTGATCAGCTCGGAGCGCTGTACCTCCATTGGTCCGTATGCTGGCCTCTGTGTCGACCATTTTGATGCACTAAATGAAATAGTTCTAATGAATATTCTGTATCTTAAAAAAATGCTCTTCATATTTCGTTTGTGTGTAAAAAATGGCACTGACTTATTTATAAGTTTGACATTATCTTGTCGTCTTCTAAGTCATAGAGTTATAAACTTATAATTAATATTACTTCGTTGGTAGATCTGGCGTTAATAATATGGGACATCGACGTTTAATACCATACGATATTAAATCAATATATTCGTTTTGTCCTCTAAGAACCGGAGCAATATAAATAAAACTAGTCAATATAAGAATCTCGAAATGTAGTGTGTACACATTTAGACAATGTATATAATTATATTATTACCAACATATAAATATTGTCCCTAGTCTATTATGAATGAAATCATTAGCATAGCATTAATTATAATAGCTGCAATGTTTGTGCTGTTGTTCTAAAAATAAGGTTTTTCATTGAGTTGCTTGAGTGTATTTATGAAGATAAAACGCCTCATTACTGTATTACACCAACATTTGGTATATAGCAATAATTGGGTACATTTAATGTACTACTGTTCTACCCCTGTTCAATCCCTCTGTTACCTACATATTTTTTCAAAATATTACGTGACATGAAACTAAAAACCAAATAACATATTGGAGCAATAACTCAGTGCGGAGATTTGTCCTCCTCGCATTGAGAAAACAAGCTAAGTAGACAAGTACCAACTTAAAATCCTGGAGCCAGGGAGAATGTTTTTGTTGAAAACGCGTAATATATTTGTTTAGCCGAATTTACAAAAAGCACAATCTTGAAACCGCTGGTTGTCAATATTTAGATATAAGTACACGTAACATATTTACTGTTTTCGCACAGAGTGGCTGGAAACAAATTCGCTGATCCATTTATGATGGTAATCGCAGTTTTATGACGGATCAACGGTTTATTGCGCGGCCTCGGCGAACTTATCATTTTATTGTCAAGGTTACAGGGTGTGTAGCTACGAGCAAGTAACCCACATATGTTTTTTCTTATTGGTCAAAAAATAGGGAAAGTATGCAATTACCCTTGTTTCTAACTTTAAGTACCAACCCAGGGGAAAATGGAACGCATAATAGGTATACATTAAGATTATTATAGGCATAGACCTAATAATATAATACTTATAATAAAAAAGTTATATTTTTGTTCAACAAATTTTTGGATAAAATATTTTAGGTAAATTTTGACTCCACATCCAGCTAGCGAGCTCAGCGATAAAACTGATGGTGGTGGTTGATAACAAAATAAATGATCCTACATGTAGGTATATTATTTTGCATAAATTCATCAAACACGCGTGATCCATTTAATACTAGGTATAAGAAATCGGCAGTTAGAAAAAAGAGGTGAGTGTGACTGTTTCGATCCCATTGTACACGAACTATGAAGGGCTATTACTATCAACTTTAATTTGCGACTGATTGATCTCTATTGACGTCTAATGATTGACAGTGGACCAGTAGCTACAAAGTAGCTAAATGAACTAGAACAAACAGCGTGGCGGTCAATGAAAAATCGGTGCTAATTGAATCAACCTATCACTTTTATGGCGGTATTGTTTTTATGATTTCATTATATCGTGTTGTTTCTACGCTGTAGGGTTTACAAACGTTTTAAAGTAAAGAGATAAACTTGATTATTTTATTAAAATGGTATTAGTTGCAAGTATTTGATAAGTACAGGGTTCTCCCCATAATATTGGGAATATCTTAGACTCTAGGCCTTAGAGCATAACTGTCACCACTGGAATGAACATTGGTAGATGTATTTAATAGCGCCCAGTAAGAATCAGATATTTTGAACACCCTATACAACTGCGGAAATTTTACTGACTGATTAACTTAGTTAATTGTATAAAAATTGTACACAATTAAAATGCAAATGCATTGCTAATCATGGATATCTATCCTAAAGATATTTTTTTGAGTCGCATAAAATTGTTTTGTCTCTAAAGTATTCTTCATGAAGTTTCATGAAATAATTAATTTATATGAATGCAAATACACAAACAATACGAGTAAAGTATGCCTACAATTCCAATTACATTTAAACATCATGGTCACATTACAATATAATTGAAATAAGCACCCTCACCGTAATAAACATTAGCTATCTATATTCGCAGATAAGTTATTGATAGAAAACTGACGACAACACAAAATCTAGTATTTATAGGAATAACTCGATTATACCCCACAGTATATCTAAGACCAAGATAGAGTTATAACAGTCCGAAAAATGGACATGTTTAAAGACGATGCCGAATTCGCAGAGTTTCTCGACAACAACGACCTTCTAGGTCATTTTCGTCACAGGTTCTATTTGGAAAAAGATAGGATCTACATGTGCGGTAACTCCTTGGGTTTGGCGTCAAAAGACGCCGAAGAATGCGTCTTGCAGGTCCTGGAGAGATGGAAGATAGAAGGAGTGAAGATATGGAATGTGGACTCTAATAAATACTACTTATTTTCCAGTGTCTTGGCTAAACTCATGGCTCCTTTGGTCGGAGTTGATGATGATGAACTGGTTATCGTGGAATCGACAACTGCTACAATACACCAAGCGCTCAGCACGTTTTACAAACCAACCAAGGATAAGTACAAGATACTTGTAGACGATATTAACTTCCCTACAGACCGGTATGCTGTCGATGGTCAAGTGAGATTGAAGGGCTACGAACCAGAGGATGCTGTAGAAGTCGTAAAGTGTAACGGTAGATACATGTCCGAAGACGATATTATTGAAGCAATGACTCCAGATGTCTGCTTAGTTTTCCTTCCGACTGTTTATTACAGAACTGCCCAAGTTTTAGACATGAAGAAGATCAGTAAAGCAGCGAACGAGAGAGGAATTATTATTGGCTGGGATCTGTGCCACGCTATCGGAGCGTTGGAAATCAATTTAAAAGAACTAGACATTGACTTCGCTGTTTGGTGTACATACAAGTATTTGAATGGTGGACCTGGATCTTCAGCAGCATTGTATATTAATAGGAAGCATTTCGACGGTCTGCCAGGCTTACCTGGATGGTACGGCAACAAATCAGAGACACAGTTTCTATTGCGTCAAGACTTCGATCATCAGAAAGATGCAGGGGGCTGGCAAATCGGTACACCGTGCGTGTTGTCACAAGCACCTTTGGAAGGCGCCTTGAAGATGTTCCACGAAGCCGGTATGGACAAGTTGCGTAAGAAATCGTTGCACATAACGGCCTACTTAATGTATCTGATTGAAACGAAGCTAGGAGAACATGGTTTTGTTATTGGCAATCCTAGAGAAGATGATAAGAGAGGCGGTCATGTGAGTTTAGAACATAAGGAAGCTTATAGAATATCTTTAGCGTTGAAAGAACGAGGCGTTGTGCCGGACTTTCGTGATCCTAACGTGATTCGCCTCACACCCACCGCTTTCTACACAAGTTACTTAGAAGTGTACCGAGTAGTTGACATTTTACTTGATATTGTTGAGACTGAAAGTTACAAGGAGATCGCTAATGAGAGGAAATATGTAGTTTGATGTCCATTTTGTATACACATTTTTTGGTAGTTGTTTCACCTAAAGTGCTCGAATGTTTTTGATCCTTAATCCTCGCCAGTGGTAAAATTATTAGTGCAGTTTATAGATAAATTATATGATTTTTTGTAATATATATTTTTGTTTAATGTTATATTTAAAAGTAGTTGACCAGGTGCACTTCGTACCGCCTCTAAATCATTTCTCTGTCCCCGTCTCTGTCCGTATCCTATACCTGCGAAGTTTCATTAAATAGACCTATTTTAATGAAACTTCGCAGGTATAGGTAGACGAAGATTAGCACGGACAAACATCGTGACAGTTTTTATTTATACATTAAGATAACTTTCACTGAATGATAGAACCCTATAAACTCCTATATCTTTCAGCGAAAGTTTCATCGTCCAACTGCTACAAACAGAAATTGTAAAAATGTTTGTTTAGTTATTAGTATCGTAAAAGTAACAGTGCACTTAAAAAACTGAAGTTATTTTGAAATCACAGATAGACACTCAAATTTTATTTATATGTATAGATAATACCTAAAAAGTAATAACAGTGTAATAGCTTAGTTGCTTCATAGTTCTAAGAATAAACAATCAAGAATTAAAAATGTTTTTATTTCATTATAAGGTATACAAATACAGTCAATGAACTCAAGCTAGTCGATATATAAATCAATAGACAATTATACATTATATTTATGTTAAATGAAATGGTATATTTTATGGGCGTTAAAAACTAAATAAAAGCCAATTCATTAAAATAAATGTGATTGTCTTATTCTCATGGCGTGCCAAATATCATTTAATCTAACACTTAGGGTTTTTTAATTCATTTAAATTGAATCTATCCAATTAAATTGAGTTATTTATTGATAAAAAAATAAGTAGAACAATTTAGCAATGCATTGCATATACAGGGTGGACCTAGTATTCTAGATTAGATTTTTTTTGTTCCATTTCTTCTACTGTGCTTTTTACTGGCTACACTCATTCATAAATCTTTGATGTGTTTATAGCATCTTTGCCTAAGGATTGTTTTACAAATTTAGAGAATACTGCGGAGATACAGCTAAAAAATATTGTCTCCAACGTGAATTAGTACTGAAGATACTTAGATACATCCTCAAAAAGATTTTTAACTCATGTATATCAATATAAATGTATTGCTATGTAGGTGCATGTGCTATGTTCGGTAACTATGCTAACTACTACTACAGAAAATGACACTTAATTGTTTGACATTTCCGATGGTCATGTCACTCTCGATTCAGTATTAAAATGACGTTCCGTGTATTACAGGTGTACACATATATGTGTGTGCGTCAAAGGCATGGTTGTATGCGTAATGGTTTCTTTTACTTATTTAATGTATTACATATTATATAAAATATTGTTTCTCGGAACTTTAACTGTGCCAAATCTCATACTGGTTCGTTTCGTACTTCGTTCGTGTAATTGTCGTAAAAAGTGTTGCTACACTGTTTGCTTTTATTTTTAACTTTTATATAACAATGAGCTCGGATAATTTTTTGGTCTAGCCTATTCTTAAGGTCGGTAGTAGTTATTATAGGTCCAGGTAGTGCCGCGGACGGAAATTCATAATGAATATAAATTAGGACTAATTTATCGCCTTATGCGTGCGACTATTACAGAGGTAATTGGTGCTATTAACCGAATAAATTGACTGGTTCAATCAAAATCAATACATTATACAACAAAATCCTGCATTATTTCCTTTTAAACTCGATTCCCTGAATAGCTTTTTAAATGTTGACGCTTAGAAGTATGACCGGAGTGGGTAGTCGTAATTTCGTCGGAAGTGTAGCGGATGCTGTAACCTTGTTATGTCGTACTATCAGTAACAAGTCAACTAACTCCAATGCGGATGACATATTGCCTACGACACAAGGTCACTAACCGGTTCTTAGTAGAGCTTTTACAAGTATTATGCAAACAGCGCTACTTCGCTCTGCGCTGTACGCAATTATGTTCGCCGCTACTATTAGTTGTCAGTTCTATTATTCGTGAACTGTAAACAAGTATTATTCAATGTTGTATATTAATGATTGAGTTTGTTGCGACAAACGTCGATGTAGGGCTGAAATGAGTACGATATCGCTAGTTAATGTTATTTGCGGAGTTCATTTTGTCATGTCTATTTGTTCGTAAATTATTCTATTATAATATTACGATTTCTTTTTTGTATGTTATAGGTACTCGTTCATACTTTTATTATATTAAAGTGTTTATTATTACTTTCAATAATGTTTTATTGAGTCATTGTACCAATCTCACTCAATGCTTTGAAATTGATATGAAAAGGTA
>DWNJ01000296.1:0-16416 GCA_018250275.1 Udranomia eurus | reverse complement strand
GTAAAGTATTATTTACGATGTTTCTGTACACAACAAAATGTGATACTTCATATTTATAACAACGTCATAATTGAAATAATTACATTTTGTTGTGTACAGAAACATCGTAAATAATACATTACTAAAAAATAATAAAATTATATGTATATTTAACATTTACCTAAGAATAAATTAAGTATTAAACGAAATTTTGATAGATATTTTTAAAAATACTAAACAAAGATTACGTCTTTATTTTTCTTTATTCGATAATTTATGTAATTTGAAAACAGCTATTATTATCAATAAGATTTAAAAAAACGTCACCTAAGTCCATTATCTGACTTAAGTATCACATCAAGTTGGTGAAGATCAAAGCAAGTAATCGAGTTAATCGTTTTTCCAAGTGATTATGGATAAATAATTAATTCATAATCATAATAAAAATGTTTACATTTTAAGCTGCTAAAGTATACAATACTACCTGGAAGCAATGTTAATTGAAAATTACTGAAAATTCTATTACAATTAAGCAATTCGAAAAATCGTGCCATGAATATTGAGCATTTAAATTTCCATACTCGGTACACATAAATTTTTTAAAACTATTTAAAATAAACGACCAGTTTTTAGTGATTCTCACCAAAATTACTCATTTACTAACAAACCAAGTGTCTCGGGGAGTTCATTAATTTTAAAAGCAAACATTTTAGGGTTTATACCTACTATCCATCTTATCGGTCAATTTATTATTTACAAACTGAAAGTGAGTGCTACTTTATCAAGGTGTTGATAATACGTTTCTAATAATATTTTTATCTGTATTCATATAAATGATGACCATTATCATGTAAAATCTAGAATACGATGACACGCCGTTTATAAATAAGAGATGACACATTTATATGTAGGTACACCACTATCTATTTAAAGTCGCAATAACTTCGTTAAATATGCGTTATTATGATTTGTACCAAGCTCAAATTTTATGTTCAAGATTTTATATTTAAAAATAAGCAATTAACGCTAGTAACGCCATTTAAAATCGATGTAGATGTCCGATGTTAATATAATAAAAACTCCGTTTTCTAACTATTTTCTGTAACGTGAGAACGTTAAAAATTATTTCACACTGGCAAGATCAATTTGTTGGTGAACCAATTTAACAAATAAAATAAAAGCTATAACATGTTAAAACCAGTTTTCATAACACTATTTTCTCTACTTCGAGAATACGATCCAAAAAGTCCATTACCTCGGTAAAATCAGATCTGCGATGAATATTCGTCGTATGATCTGATGCGACGTCGAGGGAACGTGCAGTCGGTAGAGACGTGCGGCGCGCACCGGAGACCAGCATGATGTATCCACATCAACAACGACCACGCGACTTCCACACCGATCTATGCACTGCATAGATTACAACTGATAAGATAAAGCTCGAGTCCTTTGCAATTGTACAGATTAAAAAAGCGTTCTGTTATCATCTTCGGGTCTTTGTTAACTTTATTGTTTGATGACTGAAATTTTAATTATTGCGTGTTTGCCTCTTCAAGTTTTGTTTGATTATTTTTTTTGCCAACATTATTCTTATTGTGCACAAAAGAAAATATAATTTATCACTATTTAAACCACTTTTATCAACCATGCAATTATTTCGCTGCTTTTGAATCACTGGGTTCGGATAGTCCATATTACAATGGATTGGTAAATAACTATAAGCGCTTAAATCGTTAGGTCAAGTTTCTAGCTACACAGAATATCTGACTACTACACAAATCGATCAATCATTGGTGACTATTGTTTTAATGATTGGCTGGGACAAGCTGATGTCATATATCAGACCGCGATGATCTCTAAGGACTGAAGATCATTTCTTTTTTCACTTTTCACAAGCAGACCTAAAATAAGTGTTCCTAACGGTCTTAAGCGATGTTTGACTATTACATTTTAAGGCCGTATAAAAAATAACGCGAAGACGTAACGTCAAATGTAAAATTTAAAAAATAGAAGTTATTTAATAATTTGTATCGACCATAATAACGTGGATCAATAAATTTAAAAAGAACATTGTTCTCGCTAGTACTTGGAATATTCATAGTTGCCATGATGCCGATTCAAATATTTGCAGTAGCAATTTACAAGTTGCCACTCAAAAAACGATAGACTTAGGAGCTTAATTCTGCTAATATTTTAAAATAGATTATTGGTACGATACATAATGTTTACGCTACGAGAATACTAAAGCTAGTAAAGATAATGTCGTGGGACTGGGATTAAGTGAGTAAAATTCCGTTATAAATCACGGTCTGATTACAAAAACAAACGCATGATAAATAGATTCGACGATCAAAGTAATGTGAGCCAATGCTTATATATGGCAATCGCAAATTAAGAATTACATCATAATTACGTTAAACGTCCGACTCCTGAAGTCCATACAAAGACTATAAATGAAAAAATAACTGTCTATGTGTTACCATTTCATAACTACAGATTGTTATTGTTATACTTATTTGATGAAATGTGGTATGTATTCTGAAAATTGTCCCTCAAGGTGTGGGTAGAAATTCACACCTTGGGGATAATATTTTACTATAGGGAATCGCTGAAGATTTTTTTATCATGCATGCAAATCTGTCGGCAAAAGCTAGCAATTTATAAACAGGATTAGGTTGGTCTGACGCATGGTAGCCAGTGTAACAGTTATCAACAAAGTACATTCAAAATACAATTAACCTTCAACTTATCGGGGAAAAAATAAATATAGAATAGCATTCTTCCTGATACTAAGGCCTTATCTCCGAACCTCTACGACATTTGCACAATAATTTTGAACGAAAATTCAA
The DNA here is from genome assembly GCA_018250275.1 of Udranomia eurus. Lineage (NCBI taxonomy): Eukaryota > Metazoa > Arthropoda > Insecta > Lepidoptera > Hesperiidae > Udranomia > Udranomia eurus. The sequence goes on along the minus strand of DWNJ01000296.1, from coordinate 13,588 downwards.
CAAGTAAGTACCTGTGTCTGAATAAATAAAATATTGTAGTGTATTTCACTTTTAAATCTATCCACGTTTCTTTGTTTGCGTAAAGACAAAGACTCGTAAAAATATGAAAATACTTGCAATAACTTGCGAATACTTGATAATAAGACCGGGCAGAATAATGTATTATTACACCGGCTGAATTTATGCATGCCACTGGGTAGCAATATTAAAGAATTTTCCCAAATAAAGCTGGCGACGAGCCACATTGATCGCTCTAGTTCTAAATAAAGTATGTCCATTTTGCTTGTCGATTCTTAGACTAACAAATGTTACGCTTTGATTAATGAAAAGCGAATGCAATTAACATTACAGTAATTTAATGCTCGTTATCTATACCTTACTTCTCTCGTTATGCATACCTTACATATCTAACAAATCGATTTAATCGCAATCCTGTAAAGTTCCGTCTATTCGTCTTTGTCCTCTCTTCTCTTCATAATACAAATTTCGACTGGAATTCTCTGAATCACCGGGTCATTGACCGAAGACATAATTATACTTTGATTTTCATTAAACGTCCGACATATTTTCAGGCAATTCATTTGTAACTGAACGGATAAACACGTAGGAATTCGGAACAAACATAAAATCCCAATAAAACAACGCAAGTACTTTCAAGGTTCCATTATTTTAACCACGAACTTGGTCCGAAGATTGTGTTTCATCTGTATACGTCTCGTGTTTTTATTAATAACATACAACTCGAACACTTTCGCCACTTAAGCCAATAAAAGGATACGAGTATATTGGCCTCCTATTAATAATGCAAGTCGGTTAAGTTATTCAATGGTTCTGCTTATCCAAAATATACGAAAAAGTATACGATATACTTTGGAGTTGATTGGATGTCATCAGATGATTCTGTCACATCTTCTTTCTTCTTCTTCTTCTTCTTCAATAACTTTGACATGCGTCGTGTGTTTAGTTCATATAATATCAACAAACTAAAACAAGTATAGCAAGGCGTAGAGTATAGCTAAAATCCTGTCATAAGCGCCCTGACTAGGATTAGCATTTTGCATCTATCAATATGCACATATTTTACGAGCACCCTAGGAATGAAGCCTGGCAGACTGAATTAACCCTATACAAAAAGTTTCAGGTTCAGCAAAAAATAGATTTTAGTGTAACTTGGGCTCACTACTGCGCAATTTAGAAACAACTAGAATATATTAATAATACCATTAACAACCAAACAATGGTGATAAAACATCTCTACGATGGGATTAATTTCAAATCGTCTCTCCTAGGCCAGTACTTGTTTTCTTCGAGTATAAGACTTATACCTTTTGTATGAATCACAGAAACTCTTATACCAAACAATGCACCGAACTACATACACTTCACGTTTTGTTCCGCTTATCGACAAGTGTTTGCTGGCAACCAACTGTTACGCAATTTTGCTATTTATAGGTTACGTAAGCGCAATTGATGCTACCATTAGAGATCCAACAATATTCCGTCGTTACTCTGCTTAAATAAAATTGTGTCTCAATTAAATTACAATATTCGTTTCAAGCTTTTTTACACCGATCGCCGATTCAATGTATCATTGCAAGACAATTTGATACTTTGGAAATCAAGGAATAGATTATATAGTAACATTTTGTTTTTACTATATAAAATTTAAGTAACCCCCGAGACTAATCAAGGTGAGAGTATTCATTTGATCGATCACCATCACTGTCTAACTCTTCTCATTAAGACTATTCTTATTAGTGCTGTAAATTTCTGAGCATCCCGCTATTTAATAATACCATCATAACATAATTTAATAACATCAAATCAAGGCTAGAATGTTTTATAAATAACGCCAAAGTAATTATAGCTATCCAACAAGGTATAAAGCTAGGGCTCTTATCACAATTCTTAGAAAAAACTTCGATCAAAGGCTCTAAAAAGTAGCATTACAGTAAACTGTAAACTTAATACCAGATTTCAAACAATGGGATCTGTAAAAAATAATGAGACCTTTTTAAAAAAGGAAATGAGCTGTTGATCCCCTACTACTACTACCACCTACCACCTACCAATACTACCACCACTAACCATCAGTCATCACGTCAGTTTTCAAACAAAAAACCGCATCAAAATCGATCAATTCGTTTAGGGAGTTACGGTGCCAGAGACCGATACACGGACACTTCATACTTTTAACACACCTCTTTTTGCGGGAGGTTAATTTCAGTTGGGACAAGGTATTCTTGACCCTCCTTTATAGTCAAAGGCGAAAAAGAAAACAAAAAAAGAGATTGTTCATTCTAATCCGCACTCCATGCAATGTACGATACGGTCAGAGATATAAATAAGTAAAGAAAAATTACATATTTCATAAGACATAAAATTTCACACATAAAAAGTATAGTATAGAGTCCGAGCAAGCAAGAGGCAGCGATGAGACAACACATGAATATTCAATTAACAGTAGAACCACCTCGAAATAAAAGCTTAAAGTTAGATACTACAAAGAACGTGAAAACCCATAACTAAGCATTAAAATAGACTTAAAAAAGAGACGAACAAAAAAACGGCTTAAAACACAACACACTTTTGCCGTTTCATAGTATATATCAATTTATGCTAAAATACAGCTATTCGGCTTAGGAGAGGCAGTCTCAGACATAATTACATTTCCAAAGATAGATCTAACCCGATCTAATATTAAATCCGCTTCAAATAGAATTTGCGACAGAATAAACGTCGGGTCGTATTTCGAATCGCCTCAAATTGCCACAAGGTTGTATAACGCGGGAGAAACTCCGGGAATTTACGAGACCTTTAAAGCTCCTGTTCGACCACGCCTACGCTTCGCCGACGCGCCCGAACACCCCGTCTGCCGCCCACGCTCATCTACCCACACAATCCATACACCCCCGCCCTTATCATTAAATCGAAGCGGGCTGCGAAGCCTCTTTCAATGGAAACGAGTGGGCCAATATAATCTCGCTATCTATATTTCAATGGTGCAGAGGCGAGTTGTTTATTTGTATTCGTGTGTAGAGATTTTCATCATCAATGGTATTATATTGTTATACCAGTGCAAAACTTAGCTCCACACACACGTTAATACGTGAAGCAAAAAGTTTAGGAATGATTTTTACGACAATTATACGAACGGAGGGGTATTAAATTTGGCACAGTTAAAGTTTATACGGAGAAGAAGTTCCGAGAGACTATATTTTATATAATAAAACATTATAAATACATTAAATTAGTAAAAGAAACCATTATGTATACAGCCATACCTTTGACACATCACGTCACGTGACACATACATGTACGTGTGTGTGTCACGTACCTGTCACGCGTCACGTACTTGTTATACACGGAACGTCATTTAAATACTGAATCGAGAATGACGTGAGCATCGGAAATGTCAAACAATTAATGTAACTGTATGTTGGACTCTATTTCTATCTAGCTCTACAAACTTTTACAATGAAATGTTACATGAATTACACACAAAAGGCGGTCGTATTAACTTTATTCAAAACTCTTCTCGTTTAGAAGAACTCTTAGTCTTTTTATCAAATGATAAAAGCAATTTGATAAGAATAATAAAAATAGGACAATAGAAAAGTCGAAGTAAATTTTACGAAGCTATGACTGTTTTATTTTCTTTTTACATGAAATCATAAGAAGTGTAATACGTAGTAAAGAGAAGATACATCGTTTTATAATATTTTAAATATACCTAATATTTCAATGATTGCTAATGTTCAAAGTTTCTAAATACTTCTGTTCAGTATAATAATTAATATTAGCTACTATACATGTTGATAAGGATCATTTAATTTCGAAACTTGCTTGTACTTTGTATATCAATATAAAAAAATTAAAACGTAATTTTAATGTACCAACACTGCGAAACGTTCATCATACATTTCGGTAGACGGCCATCTTACATGTGTTTGTATAAATCGTATAAACAAACCAATTACATGACATAATACAAACATTACAAGAGCGATATATAAATATGATAGGAGACTCTTGCTAATATAATTATGAAACCTGTCTTGAAATGCAGTGAAAAGATTAGAATGAGGACAGGCGTGGAAGACAGTACTGTTTAAAACTACCGCCATTTTCAGACGTCGATTCTTATGTAATATTTTACTACAGGTATACTTACATAAGTGCTAAGAACGTTAAGAGGAAAAGTATGTCAACTGAAACTGCTGAAATGAAAGTATACTCTTCCAAAAAATAACTGTGGGTAGTTTAATCTTCCGTTAAAATATATCTTTACCATATCATACCATAGATCTTTTTTTTTTATAACATTGAGGTAGCAAACGAGTGTGCATCAATTCATGTGATGGTAAGCATTCCCTCTACCCATAGACGTCTGTAATCAACCCAAGACAGGATCGAACTTCTTTCTTAGGTTGTGGTCGAACTAAGAAAGAAATGGTTTGTTACCCCTGAGGACTAAATTAGAACCGTGCGGTTATGCCTTGCCTCTCTTACCAGAACACAGAACCAAGAATTCTACTGTTCCAACGCGAAAATAAGAGTGGCGATGGTGCCTCCGGAGACGAACCACGAAATATTCTCCCACCTTGAGTTCGCTAAAATACTACGTGGACAATACACAATTTTTATCTTACTACAAAAGACAAAACGCAATTTCGTGCAATGAACCGCTATTTTTAACTGTTAAATCCCGAGATTGGTTTTAATCGCTTTGTAATCCGCACGTAATGACAAGCGTTCCTATCTTAACATTCGAGAAAATGCTATTTAACCATTAAAATATTCCCACACTCGAGATAAGTTTGATTTACGTGCGGTGCGCTCACGGCGCTTTATCAGTGTAACTATAAACTTACGTAACTGACTCATTGTTTTTCATGACACAATAATATAATGAATCAATTTTCGCTCCTCGGCAAATATGTGCGCAGGTATGATTCAGTTCAATTCACTCTCTCGCACTCTCACTTTTTACCTGTTTCTCTATTTTTAAGGATAGTAATCCTTATTCCTTCACAAGGTAAGATAAGTTAATGTATGGTCTAACACCATCCATTATTGGCCGCGTGACTAACAATCCTGCAAGTCCGCCTGGTAGTCAACCGTGGAAATACTCCTTGCAAATCAGCCTCACATAAGTATTATTTTTTTTAATTAAAGTATATGAATTTAAGGAAATTACAGAATACATATATGAAATACATTAAAATAATTCCACAAAGGAAATTTTAGAATTGAATTTTTGAGGAAATTTGAGACCACGATTTCCAAACAAATATTAGCGGCTGAAACGACCAGGTTAGTAGTTACTTTCAGCTGTTAATAGCTTAGCGATGTTATAAGGGATATTATACAAGGTAATCCGGTCCAATGTCAAGTGTAGCCGGGGTTGGGGGGCGGGTCGGCCTTGGTTCAGGACGCGAGCTCCACGCACTGTGACGTCACTCGGCCGCTCAACGGCTCGGCCCTGCCTTCAACTTGGTCCTAGGAGACGATCTGTCGCCACGCGCCCACCCAACTCAAGCTGGAAAACTATACTATTATACTATTGGAAATATACATTAGCGTAGCTTACAAACATTAGTTCGGGAACGGATCATTGAATTAGGTAAAAGTATTATTGTTTTAATCACTTTTATTTACATAATGCATCAAATCGAGAGGACCCATGAACTTGGTTGGAGTACATAATTCTGTTATGGATAAAGCTGTATAAAGTTTGACAAACATCGTTAGGGAAGACGCGTGTTTCCCGAAATTAAATTTCCGTGTAACTCTCTAACCTCTAAAACTCCACTAATCTACATAAGCGTGTTTAAACTTAAAAATTTAATTTCCAACACAAGTCATCAAAATTGTGATAAAACAAAGCATTTAACAATACTTACTCAACGTGGTTTAGTTCTGTTACATTAATGTACGTACTTAATCTATTTTAATCTACACTCCGTGAACACAACTAGAGGTAAACGTAATCTAGGGATGTTACGGAGGTTCGATTACAATTCCGAAAAATCGAATATTCCGATTATTTTTACACATCCAATTTCGGTTTCGTTTCTGAAAATTTTCAATCGGAGGTTATTAAATAGTTGATTTAGGTACGATTTCAGAAAAATTGATAATTTTTTTAATGACTCGTTTTTATAAAGCCGTATAACGTCGTATTATTTTATTTCATTTTCTTCAGCGCATCATCACTACGCCTCCGGCACCGATTTCGATCAGTTCAGTATCAATTTTTATTGCGATAAAACTTTAAGAACTCCGATTCCGATCTCAGTTCATACATCATCACTTGCCACACATCCCTAACATAAACGTGCATGCATACCACATACGGCCCCACTGCGAACCTTTCGCACGGATACGCAATTCTATAATCCACTTGATATCACCCGCGGCTTCTAACACGTGGGTTTATATATAGCTTGCTCGTACGCCTTTCGATGTGCCGAGATGGAAACAAGAACTATAAAATATCCACGAATGCCATACAAGTCCCTTTCTTAGAAACTTGGTTTCAGTGTAGAGAGTTGAATCGATGTGACAGTGGCTCTACTTGCAAACTCGCAAAACAGCAAACTCGGAACTACTGGCACACAGCTGTTGTGACTTGTTCTGGTTTGAGTCGCTATGCGAGACGGCACTTAACAACGCGATTCAACTTAATCCACCTCTTGTTGTCGTCTCATCTTTTGTCGAAATTAAACATAACAATCATAATCGTGGTGGTGATGGTAAAACCTTTTAAGGTTCGACTCCGGAGGCACCGCCACAGACGCCACAGCTATTTCCGGCCTTATAACAGCAGTTCTGGCTGCTGTATTCTGGTGCGAAGGGGGAGGTCAAGGAGACATACTTAACCGAAGCGTTCCATCTTAGTCTTCAGGGATAGCAATGCATTTGTGGTCGACCTAAGAAAGAACATCGATCCTGTCTTGGGTTGATTATAGATGTCCATGGGCGGCAGTGATCACTTACCATCAAATGGACTCCATGCTCGTTTGCTACCTCCAAGGTATAAAAAAAAGAAGGAAACTCCATAGGTGGCAGTGATCACCTGCCATCAGGTATGCTAGCTGAAAGTTATAACAACGGAACTAGTATGACAAGAAACCACAAAGAGAGCGATAATGCGATGTTGGGAGAAACTGGGCTAAAGATATCCCATCCCATGGCTTCGCGACCCACAAAATACTCATCGGCGAAAATAACTTCGATCCGTTGATCCGCCGATGTATGAAAGAAGGATAACTTTCGGAAGAGACTTTCGGAATACTAGTTTACATATATAATATTGTATGTACAAATATTAGTGTCATATAAAATTCATTGATTGTATTTACACAAGCAACGAATAGGTCCACAATTTCCCAAAGGCGTTTTGCTGACTGACGTTAGTGGGACTTGTAAATTACCCCGACGGTGAATCCTTGTTTGTATGGTGGTAAAGTTATATAAATATGCAAAAGTCTTTGTCAAAAATAAAATAAGATTTGTTCTTTGACGGAAGCGGAGTACTTATTGATCGATCATTATCAGGCATTCAATCACGATACCATTTGTAAATGTGAACGACCATTCGTCTTTCACGAAACCTTATCAATGGCCACAGAAATCAAAATCAATAAATAGGTAATTCTATTTTGCGTAAGTTGGTTACTTACACACAATATATGTATATATAAACAAAAATAGCTCAATATAGGTTCTAACAGTGCTTAAAGTAAATACGGAAAACCGTATTAATTATTATGAGTAAGTTCTGTACTACTAAGTTAATAGTTTAAAAAACTAAAAAGACGCTTTTCAGTCCCATCATCAGACCAGCTAGATGGTACCATAATATTGTATTGTATCTAATCTACATATAATTGCCAAGTTTCATGTGGGTACAACAATCAGAAGTGCGTGTAATTCAGATTCCTCGCTTTTATTACATAGTAACAGGTCGACCTAATAAAAGCGTATTAAAAAGTAAGAAATGTATTTTTCTCAAAATTGAAACGAAGTCAAACGTACATCTTCCCAACAAAAAAATAAGTTTTTTCCCAATCGATTAGTAAACGACAGAGTTCTGAAATAGCAAACCTCCTACTTTTAATCGGTTAATAATATATTTTTATGTGGCTCCTCTACTTCTCTTAATCTCTCTCGTGCATTAGAAGGGATATACTCTCCAGCACGAGTGCAATGACGTTCGAGAGACCTACTCACGTTTCTACTTTATACGATTGTGACGCGCAAAAGACCTTGCATATCCGGATTAATATGAGCATTGTATGTATACAAACACATTGATGCATCATGCAATATAGAAATAGTAAGAAACATATTTACGAGTGCAAAAGAACCATCAGTAATCGATATTACCAAGTCCGTGCAGATTTAGATGATTGATAATTAAAAAAAACACTATTCGATGTTATAATTCGAAATTCAAAATTTTATAAAAGTATGATCCCGTTTAAAATTTCCCAAATCTACCCTCATTACATTGAACGCCGACAGCTCTTTTAATGTCTTACATGACCGAACCAAAAATAGCATATCTTCTGGCGTTTGTGAAATGAAGAAGCCATTGTGAATAACTTTTCAACAAAGTCACAGCTCAAGATCTGTCACTGACATTGTACGCTCAAGTCTGACATTGAATGAGTGACAATGGCGGCACAACAAACAAAATAATGCGTTCAAAAATTATACCAATACGAACAATCCTAAAGCTGTAATAATATAAATACGAATGTGAATTGTTTTTGCTTTGCTTTCACTTCTTAATTATACACGAAATTGTATACACGAATTGCGTACAGAAAAGGACACAGAGTGACTTTATATTCCCCCTGAGCAATTAGTTAGAAGTAGTTGTGTTTGTAACATAGAAACTGAGCAGTAAGAATGACGACCGCATTCAGAGATATTTAACGGTTACAAGTGCAATAAAACTCAATAACGAACAAGGAAAATATGCTCATACGTACACTTTTACTACATAGTTTAATTTCAATTTAATAGAATAATAAATTTATAGTTAAAAAAACTAAAAAAACATTTTCCAGTCCCATCATCAGACCAGCTCAAGGGTACCATAATAATTATATGTCCTCGTCTTCAGGAGAGATCTACATATAATTGCTAAGTTTCATGATGATACAACAATCAGAAGTGCGTGTAATTCAGATTCTTCGCTTTTATTACATAGTTACAGGTCGACCTAATAAAAGCGTGTTAAACAATGAATAACCTATTAGTCAACGGTAAAGTCAAGAAAAAATAATGTGGATAATGTAAATCATTGTGTAATGTTCTGACTGCATCATCATCAAACAAACGTTACTAAGCTGGCAATAAGTATTCTATATAATAGTTTATTAAACCCGTATTAAAAAACGAATTAGACCATTATAATTGTTTAATCCAGTCGGAGATTATCTTGTTATTTAACATGAGAACTATTATTCTCATGTGGCAGGTAAATTGTCTTTTCACAGACCTCAAATATATAACCGAAAATAATATATTATCTCGAGGAATTCCAAGAGAATTAATGTTTATCTTTTAATTCGAGTTTTTTACTTAAATTGCATATCACACCGACAAACGATGTTTTCACAGGCCGTTAAATATGTTGATGTACAAAAATATCATGTAAATCGTAACACATGTTTTCATTATACAGCCATTAACCTTTTTCGCACTGAATGGATAATATTTTTCTTCCAATACAAATATCCAAAGCGTTCGGTACCCGGTAAATGTTATTGAAATACTGCCTTATTGCTGAAAACCGTCGCGATAATTATAACATCGTGCCCCAGATAGCATCGTTATGATTTTATTATAGCCATAACACTAAAAATCATAATATTATTCAATACTGTTAGTATAATATATTGAACGGTGAAAACGTTCGTCGGTGTCACATTAGATTAACTTGTGTACATAATAGCTATATTATCTGGTATTTGCTAATCTGCCAAAGCGTTACGTGACTTTACAATTATCTCGATTTGTTTATTGCGTTGTTATGCAATATTACAAGTCACCACCCAGAACTTTAAAGGTCGTGTAATGTATAAACAAAGGAGGGCACTCTATTATTGTTATAAATCTATGAGAAGCACATCGCATAGACGAGACAACTTATAATGCGCCGTTCCCATTGTTCACAATTCAACAATATCTACTATACAATTACGTTTCACGTAGACAATTACACGTAGTACTCTGAACGGGTACATGTCGTGCTGCATAAATCAATACAATCTTTTCTCATGCCATCGAACTTTGACTTTCTTTTGGCATATATCGACGAATCGCCCGTCGACCGTGCCTGGCGCCCGGCCAGAGAAATGTAATAAATAGCGAGTAACGGCGCCAGGTCGCGCTATAACATAAGCGATCATGACGGAAATAGTGCACTTTTGCGTAAAATTTACCGCGTGTCATGTATAAAAATCGTACACGCGTTTTATAGGCGACAGGGGACAACATTCCGTGGAAATTCCAGGCGCCAAAACTTGTATTTTTAAACGTTAAACTTTGATGTGGAACACAACATTTATTGCGTTACGCGCAGAATTGTACATGATAATGAAATATTACATATAAAAACTATTAAAGTAGGTCTGTCTGAATTTATCCTTGCAAAGTAGTTAAATTTAATTTCAAGTGCGCAGAAGTGTGCTATATAGAGAATATCTAAAGCTATAGAAATAAATGTAATGTATTTTACGTTCTGTCATTATTTTATACGAAACAAATATTGAACAAACTGCACTCGCATTCAGCGTATGCGATGTGCATTGCACTCATATTTCGGTTCGGATACTAATTGAATGTACATACTGCGATGAAAGGGTATCCAGTATAAACAACTCAGTCAGTTTTATTTTGTGTATCTACATAAGCATAGATACATAGAAGTAAAATATGACTGATTGACTCATCAAGAAATCTCACGGAACGTCACCCATTTGACCATGAAGTTGCTTTCGAGGCAATTTTTTTTTGGAATTTCTACCCTTGAACTAATAAAAAAGAGAAGAAAATTTGAACGGAAATTCTAGCATTTTTGGAGTTTATTTTATGCTACCAACGCGAGTCGCCGGCGACTGGCGGTAGTAGTGTGTAGTGTTAAGCCAACAGAAAGGATCGAATGACGTACCTACTGTGAATTCGCGGAGGTAATCAAAGTTTCACGATACCCGTGTCGATGCAGCGTCCGGCTGCCACCGCCGTTGCTTAGCTTGCACATTCCATAACATTCACATATAAACCCGTGGGATGTATACGGTATATGATGATCACGGTATAGCATGTATAATGCTTACAACGCGCTAGCTATGCAAATACGCTGATATGTACATCAGTACCCGATGCATATAGTTTTATTTAAAACCTAACCTTATCTTAAAGATAACTAGTGTCAATCCGTCACAATTGCCTTAATATTTTACAATGTTCGTTAATGCATTCTACCTTGAAGAAAATCTCTTTTTCATGACAATTGAAATACCATATCAACACTCCGCGAATACACACGGAATACGGAAAGTGTCTATAAATTGAATTAGACTTCACTTCCTTAATTGAATATATTTATTAAGACACGAAACAAGATTAATACTCTAGCTCTAGAAGAAATGGACAGCGTTTCTTGGAGCAGTCTGAGATGGAAAGTTACTTTGGCACAAGTTCGACTACAACGTAGAAATCAATAACTCGACATTGATCAGATTAAATCAATTCAATAGTTTTCGATCGACTTGCGAGATAGTCGCCAGCTAATAAATTACACTCTATACATATACTTATCTTCAGATTGATGATCAAGTAACGATCGGAAGACTTCCGTCAATACGTTGAGTAATTATCTGTCTCATTCTAATACGTGTCGCTTTAATTGACTCTTCCAGATGACCCGATTCTTTTTTGGCTCAAGATGAAGGAACTTCTATTTAAAGAAAACGGAATTGTTAAAAATCATATTTTGTAAACCTTTTCGTGTTCAAATGTTTTCTTAGCATTGTAAGTCAAACACGAACAATTATTTTATATTCGGCGATGTTATTCGTATATGCGTAACTTTATTCGTGTACCTAACGTCAATAGCTGAATAATGATTAGGACACCGATACGGAATTGGCAATGCCGTATTTTTCTACTTTTTCGTACGTTATCTAAGTTATTTATGTCTAAAAAAGTTATCTTTAATACTAAGGTTAGTAGTGTTAAACCCACTGGCATTGGTGTCCAAATCATTAATCAATCAAATGCACGAATCTTAAACGAATGTTTTAATTTTGGTATTTTTTAGGCATTCAGTTGTTCGTTGTAACGACCAAATTTCGTGTTTCACAATAAATAAATAGATTTTTTAGCACAACATCGGTACGATACATAACAATTAAGAATAACTAACAAAAAAGAGCACCGTGTAATGTTGCCACACTAATTCAAACGGAAGCAAACAAACATTGACTCGACCCAAATGGGACAAGTTGCGCATGCACGCAAAACGACGTCTAAAACTGCTAACATTGAACTGAAAACACAGATTAAGCTCTATTTATTCCATACACATTGCAAGCGTTTACCTACAGTTACACATCCCACTATTATCATAGAACATGGGAAATGTACACACTAGGTTCTTGGTACTTTGAAATCACATTAAAAACAACGGTTGTTTATGCGCGGGGCGTACTCTTATAAGGGGTCATCCATTAGTTACGTCACACGTTACCTGGGAGGGACGGGGTCGATTCGTTAGCTCCTCTCCTAGGTAGCAGTCATAACATCACACACACACACACATTGTCTGATCGATGTAGATTGTTAAGGAGCTACTGAATTATTTTTCAGCCTGTAGTAGGTACATCATCTATATATATAAAAAAATATTTAGTTTATTTTCAAGCTTCTAGATTCGGCTTTGAGATTTGTCATAGGGTACAGTATTCTATTAGTCGATGATTCTAACTCGATGAGATTACGCAAGTTATTGATAATCAAATCTATTTAAACTTCAAACAAATTTGTACATAGACAAAGGTATACCTGACGTACGAATTTGTTCGAAATTTATGACTTATAACTTATTATCCTAAAACAGCGTTCATTTGCTTTGAGAACCAGTCGGCGAGAAATATGAAAATATTCATCACATCCATTGGTATTATTGGGAATAGCTGGGCTTTTCCAGTTATAAGAAATCGATGCCCAATATTCTACCAACCTACCAACAATTGGTCCAAAATAGAACCCTATTTTGGACAGATTCAAATACCTACATAATAAGTAAATAATACGTATTATGTAATAGAATATGTTATACCAAGTGTCCGAATTGTCACCTCACACCTCAACACAGCACGTACAAAGTACAATAGAACAATTAATTTTTTTAATTAGCAAACTTTGGATTATTTCATATATCAAGCATTCTGTAATGTGTTCGTAAAAAAATAAATCCCCAAAAGTGCTTAATAGGGTCAGATTATATTAAACTACACATACGTGTATACACGTACCCTTCCGTCTATGATATTCGCATTTGCCT
>DWNJ01000295.1:0-16419 GCA_018250275.1 Udranomia eurus | reverse complement strand
CAAACCATAAAGACAAAAAATACAGTTGACCCACAACAACAGTTTACAAAAATTCATGATAAGCTGAGCCACCTCCTTTACCCACTACCCATTACTGTTAACTTATTTTATTTGTGATGCTTGAAATTGTTTTGTTTAGTGCATAAGTGTCGCAAAAACATTTTATTATTATCATTATAATGGCTTAATTAAGTGAAGGCGCGAACTGTTACATACTGATAGTCGCGTTACAAACTCCCGTTTGTAATAATATTAAAAGAATTGGTTATTTTACTCAAACATTACAAACATTTGGTTAAAAGGTAATAAAAAATATTAAATTTGTAAAAATCTTAGCGAGCCACTTCACATGGCTAATTGTATTTGCGAATTCGGCATATTCGGCCAACAATCACCATGTGTGGATAATATATCTGGTATTGTTTGTATATTTGATTTTACACATGATAACTGTTTGCCAAATACGCCAATACAATAGCCCTGTGGAGTGCCACTCTTAAATGCATTTTTTCAGCTGTGACGTTCTTGTTGAGATTGAGCGAAGTGTAACGGTGGCGACATGGCTATTTATATTCGTTATTGTGTGTTGTACTTGACAAAATATGTGACGTACAGGCAATACGACTCCTCACATCAAAACACACACGAATAATCAGCACCAGAAGCCAATGTTCACCAACATTATAAACCATGTTACTGGCCTTTGTCAAATAGTCAAATAAGACCAAATATCTGTCCACACATGGTCATGTGGAGTACCACCATAGTGGATGTTCGTCGGAATTCGAAATAAATCTATTTCCATTCGTATTGACATCTGACAATCGTGCAATATGTTAATCGCGATACAAATTGTTTACTTGTATTTTTGTTACAACTTAAAATAATATAATATATATACTTTTAAACGAAGTAAGATGTTTGTTTGTATTTATTGAATAACGTTTATAGTAAATAATTACAGATAATACCCTATGTATTATTTATGATTTATGCGTATTTTAACTATAGAATGTTATGTCTGTATGTATAAATAATGTTTGTTTCTCAAATAAATAAATATAAATGAATAGATATGAGTTGGAACACCCTTCAAACCAGAACACAGCAGCACGAACGCTGTTATCATCATAATATTAATACATAATAATGTTTGTACCCTCTTTTACCACAATTGAACAACGGATGGAGGAGTATAAAATATGGCACAGTTAAGTTTTATAACATCACATGACATCTGGACATACAAATTAATAATTCAATACGATAAGTCGATTTTTGCGACCGCTAAGCGATCTCTAGTAAACAGAAACAAGCGTTCCCGAGGTAACTAAGGAGTCAAACCTAAAAGATTCTACCACTTCTCAAAATCGAATTAGCTTAATGGATAAACAACGTGAATTGCGAATAATAATCTGATATTAACTGCGAATTTCCTTATAGAACTCGGCAGCCAAAAACCAGAATTCTGGATATTTTATAATATTCTAGCCGAGCGACTTCGTAAAGCGTTAGTTCGTAAGTTTTTTTCTTTTTTATATAACTAAGCATAAAATGATAAATTTTATTATCTCGGGTCCATAGTTATATTTTAAGGACAACCGAAATAATATATAATAAAGATGATACACAAAACTGGTTACTAGAATACATTTGCATACGCTTCAAACGTTGTATATGTTACGTGCTTATGTGGTCCCCGGCTGTCCGCTAGCTTCATACACGCTGTTAAGAACCAATAGTCAAATGTTTTATCCATTATTCGTATCCAAATAAATAACTTCGTATACTATATCAGAACGGGGGCGAGGAAATGATTACGTTACTTCTCAAGTTCTCCAGTTACGTTACTTCTCAAGTTCTCCAAAACACCACACTGGAACAACTGACATAGTGACCGGGACACTATTTCAGTGGAACTAAAGTGTTTAGGCGGTGATAGTCCGATGGTTAAGTTGTCGGATTTAGCGATAGAGAGATGGTGGGTACGTACTTACTACTATTACACATTGAAATGAACCCACTCCGAACCAGATAGAAACTTTTTTTGTAGACCGACCACGCATAACTTTTTCCGAGTACACCAATTTTGAGCACCTAAGAACGAACTTCGATCCTGTACCGTTGATAACAGATGTCCACGGGCGGCAGAGTTCACTAACCATCAGATGGACTGCATGCTCGTTTGCTACCTCCCAGTAACAAAAAAAAAATAGTTTTCTTTAAAAAAAAATAGACAGAATCATAAAGCTTATTTAGAAGAAGTAAAAATGACAGAATCACAAAAATTCTTCTCTCATCAAGGCTTAAGACCTCAATAAGTCATGGTTCGCCATAGACCCGAATGATCATCCAGCAGAGAAACCAGTTAGGTGTATCGGTGCTATCTTTTAAAAATAAAAAAAATGTAATCAAATAACATATTTACAATGTCACCTCACCTTCGAACTGACCTTCTATTCACAGACTGCGGATAATATAATCAAATATGAATTTTATAACCAGAATAATTTGCGACCAAAAACAAAACGATAATAAACAGTGATCATTTGACTTATTAACTTTAACATTTTATTATTTACCTTCTACTAATAAATGGGAACGTATAGATGTGTGGTGTTAAGGGAGACTCTTACACACCCTTCAAACCAGAACCTTTTGAAGGTGATAGAACTTTTTACGGTTCGACTCCGGAGGCACCGCAGCCACGTCGAGTTGACACAGATGTCCATGAATAAAGAATCAAATATGGGTATACTCGTATTTATGAATTACAAATACAGTTATGAACGAAATAAAGCTACGAAGTTAGCAAACGAGCATGAAGTCCACTTGATGGTAAGTGGTCAGTGCCGCCTATGGACATTTGTAATCAACCCAAGTAAGGGTTATTTCTTAGGTCAGATATAACTTGGCTGATGCCTTAGTCCGTCGTTTTTCCTCCCCCGCTTCTACTGAGGAGTTGTTGACCCAAGGACACCACCTCACAGCAAATACGCTGGTATTATAAGGCAGTAATAGGTGTTGAGGTCGTGCCTCTTGAGTCGAACCTTATGCTGTAGACAATGACTCCCGGGCTATGTCAACCCTGGAAATAAAGTCGGCGGGAAAACATAATCTCACAAGCGCTCGTGAGCTGTAGTGAGTCACTACTAGTGACTACGTATACATGCACAGTGTAAGCTAGTAAGTTACTTTTATTTCATAAAAATGCCAGATATCAACACTATAGAAATTCTCACTTAAAATAAGTTAACATTTTACTGAAATTGGCTGCGTCATTTATGATAAGTCATATTATTACAAACACCGACTAAGTGACGCGCTAGTGATGTACCTCGACTCGTTTTTTATCATCGATAGACGAACAATCGATTTTCTTGATGAACAAGTTAAGCCACGTGACGTGGTCGGTAACTTTACCCTGGTTCGGAATTAGATGTCCAAAATGAAAACAAAAGTGTTACCATAACAAAAATATACGTTTATTGATGGTAGATTCCTATTTTCGACGGTGGTAAACTAATACGACGATATTAAAATAAAAATCTAAATAGATTCAAATCAGTTCACATATTGCAATATGTATTTCGTTTTAAACATTTATAATAATAAAAGACAAGGTTTATGGTAGAAAATTATACTATAATATTGGTAACACAATCGGGATCCAAAACATTTTTCTTGTCGCGCATTTTGGACAGTTATTCGCGATTTTGTTGATTATTAAGTTGTTAAAGTTTTTGTTTATGGTACCTTGGTTATAAAACAATATAATTTGTAAAGTAAATTCGAAAATAAAAGTGTATAGGTTTAGGATACCTGTAATCATATTTTGGCAGTGACATTTCTTTGTTTACAGTTTGGACACCTAATTCTGAACCAGGCTATGGATGGGTGTTTACCGATAGTGGCGTTCTCGTGGTCTTCCATGGTTCGGAAGGCACCTCAAGCTGACGGAGATGTAAAAACATCCAACCGACTGATTGGCCTCTCGCCCGTACTCTTGTCTACCCGCATTCGAGCAGTGTTAGTGTGGCTTACTCCAGATGTAGGGAGAGCCTGGCATCCTTTAGAGGGAATAGACTCCAGAACATATAGTGTAGATATGTTCTAGGGTCTCTAACGCGGGTGACAAAGGGCTGAACTGATATAAATTGATTGAAGGAGAATAATACAGAATGAGTGCTGGGAGTTGTTGTAGTAAGTAGTTGACGTTGTAATGAATAATAGGCTTTGGAATGCCCTACCGAATGACCTGTGGAGGATGTCCATACTTTTAACAGAAATGGCCCTAATAATTACTTGAACCTACTCTCGCAGAAATAGTTTTCTTTAGTCTGTTTTCCAAATTTTTTCTGCATATTTATTTTTGTTCAACTTTTATATTTATACACTTATTTCACTTTATTTATTATATACAAGATGACCCGGCGCACTTCGTACCGTCTCCCAGTCCCCGTCCCCGCCCCACAATATTTTTCAGGCAAAAATTTTGAAAATCATTTTTTGGGTGCTATTCTTTAAATAAAGCCCCTAAAATGGCTTCCTAATTCGTAAATACAGATTTATTATATGTATAGATTATCTATTACTAGCGTATATATAATCTTTATATATCGTATCATTCTTCGTCTTTTTAAATATCGCCTTCGTTGATTTCTGTTCGTCCTAAAGGTTGGCTGGTAGATAATGCTTATAACACTCAAGCCAATACGAAGATAACTTTGTACAAATAAGGAGTCCAGAACTCTTAAGCTTTTAATATGAATAAGCATATTTATCACGCGCAAATTTTACTCTGCACCAGCTGATTCACAATGCAATTATGAAATGACAAACAGCTATGTATTCCCCGTAACAATGAGCTCTAAAATATAATTAATGGTATGGGTAATAAACACATTTGATTCATATTTCTTAAAATCAAGTATCATTGATTCAAAAACTCTTAAATCTTGAACGTAAGACATCAGTAATTGTACGTTATATACGTAAGACATTGTTAACCTGTTTCGCTACGAGTATGGAATGTAATTATCATTTGCTATACCGACTGTTGACATCACTATGCCATTAACTACGTCAGTGGTCAGTTCACTGCCGCCTGTCCGAAGATAGACTGTATTTGCGGTACATAAACTACAAATATAAACAATCTCGATTAATCTTTAATAACAATATGTGACTTGTAACGACTTTAAGATTTTTGTTTCTCTATTTCCAAATTGACTGTGCATTTATCTACGTTCCATATTTAGTTTTAGTTTTATAAGTGCACTTTTTATACAAAGACGTAGATGGTTGTGAATTAGCCAAACGTAATTAAGAAACGATTAAGAAAAACAATCGTGTTTAAAAATATATTTCGGATATACTTAAGAGAAAAATTGCCACTCTAATAAATACGTTATGTAAATTTTATTCTTTTTTTGATAATAAATCAAGATGTGTCGAGTTATATACTTATTAGTGATTTTCTGCGTCCTACGAACACATGGACAATCAGACGGTGAGTAAACTTTGTATTAATTGAATTGTTTCAACTCATTTTTTCAACAATAAATTAACTATGTAAAAAGAAAAAAACATACTACTTTTTGTATATAATGTAAATAGTTTTTTTTGCCGCCTATTATCAGTATGTATTTTGAAGGAACGTTCTGCGTTTAGCAAAAGGAACATATAGTTGACCCTTATGATATATTAATTTAAAACTCTTTGAGGTCAAAAGTGAAAGTTTTTTTGTTGGCAGATGTGGATTCTTAATTTTTCGTTTTTATGCTACTTTTAGGCATCCACAGACAATTATTGTCTATTATAAAAAAAAACATACCCTGCCTTTTGGAATGATCTTAATTTTGGGAATTATTGTTTTTTTGTTGTTGTAAAGAAATGGTTTAGAGAATGATTTCTCTTATAAAAAATGTAATAAATATCATTTATATTACCAGGCGCTATGTATGCTATTCGATATTTATGTACTAGGGTAAACCGCGCGCACATGGAATGCTATGATGTCAATCGTTAGGATAAATAAACTGGTTCAATAAACGTTATATCCATTATGTTGATTATCTGATTGCTAGGGTTTGGAACACGAGGAAAAATTATATTTTTCTTGCTAAGACTTAAACTAAGGGTCTTAAAAAGTATAATAAAAAGAAATCTATTTCTATCAATTTCTATATCAAGAAATCTATATCTATTTTCAACCCAATACAGAATAGAAGTCATGTCTGGGGTTTTGTGGTGCATTGCTACACCTGAGGACGTACTCGGAGAACACCTCATTAAATGTCCCACTTACCACAACCTTTAGAACAAAACACAGCCTAAATGTCTGTCAATAATGTTATAAGCACAAATAGATATGAAGGAGGTAAAAATTAAAACGCGTTGAAATCAAAAAGAGATCCCAGAAGGACAGGTTTTATTTTCAAAGTTGCAATGCTAGTAGGCGAACATTGCCCGAATCATTTATGAGCATTTTAAGGTCATGGAAAAACCGAACGAAGCAAAAATCCGTTTTTATTGGTTTTTTTCTGCACATTTATCGTAATATCGGGATTCCTGACGAAACCAGTTTAGCAACTGGCTGTACTAGTGGGGTAGATGATCCGGTAAATGTACTTCAGAAGATCGAAACATTTAGAACTATAAACGACAGCCTTTGCTTGCATTGATGAAAACACTGTTTTTGTGCCCTCCATTTTTTAAAGGTACTAGTGTGTGTTTACAAACCTTAAAAGCATGAATGCATGATAAACAAACTTTAGTGATCGTCACACACATAATATGTGTGATTATTACTAATTAGGGCATATAGCTCCCATATATATAGCATATATTACATGCCCATGTTAGTAGGGGAGGCCAGGGTCTCATAACTAGATCCCGCTCTCGTTGGTAGTATCGTGTATAAAAGAAAACAATCTGAAGTGGGAGGTAAAATGAACGTTTTCCTCAAAAGTGGTTTCGCAATAGTGTGAATTCATTGAATTCTTAAACATTTACTAAATGGGAATACCCCCGGGGCATAGCGCTTGTCATTATTCACCTGTGCGCCTTTGCATGCGGGTACACTAATACCGTGGGTATAGTATGGATATAAAGCAGTTTTACACTGTCTAGTCTATGACGGAGGTTTGAGTTGGGTCTCGTGAAGTGTTCCACATACTGAAACCTTCGAATCAGAAGATAAAATCACCGTGAAAACTATGATGCAGAAGCGCTGCCTTCTGCAGTCTTCGGCAGGCTTAAACAAATATCTCTTTGTTATTATATCTTTGTTTTCATATTCCTACTTACTGGATTTTATTGTACTTTATCCCTAAAAGAATTTCAGAAAAAAAAAGGGTTTAGGTTGAAATATTAACATCATAGTTTATAATGTATAACTTCTAAGTCTATGTGTTCACGTGTATGCTCCACCTATAATCTATTTCAAATATATAAAACTTTATACATATTAGGCACTAGCTGACCCGGCGCACTTCGTACCGCCTCCTCGTCCCCGTTCCACAACTTTTTATATTTATGGACCGATTTTTATTAAACAAACGATAGATAACGTATACAAATAATAGTTAATGGAAGTAATGTACTTTTCTATTGGTCATTAATTACCGTCGGTTTTCAGCGTCTTTAGGTTTTCAGGTCATGGTAGAATAGGTGAAAAAAGCCGGCGGAAAAGCTTACTATTGTGGTCGATTATTTAAGATCTTATATTCGGCATATGACCGGACACGTTTTAAAATTGTCATCCATATAATATATAATCTTCGAGTAAGGTCCATGATTAGAATATCATAAACGTAGTAAACATGGAGTAATCTCATTAACCACTAATTAGAGATGAGGAAAATATTCTCATGCGGACAAATTAATGTCCTATTGTGGTTTGACGTGGATCCTGTTTATGTTTTTCTAATATATGTATAATATATTAGAAAAACATGAACAGAAAAGGATAATGTATGTACAGTTTTTTTTTTTTTTTCCATATTTATATTATAAAATATAATATAATAATCTGTTTTTGTTTTGAATATAATTGGAAAATGTAGAAAATGCTTGAATTTTTGATTTGACTAATATTCTATTATTTTATACATCTTATTCGCTTTACACTCGAGAATCAAATGTCTCTGTCGCCTCAGAATCGTCCCCGGTTTCCCGTCCCCGTCTCCGTCCCTGTACTTATATATCCTTGAATATGAAATAATTTATTTGGATAAGGCTTAATACCCAGGTACAAATAATGTGCCCGCATAACTATTGCATATTTTATCATGAAAATGTAGTTATTGTAACATAGCTATAATAGTTAGACATATAATGTAAGGTTACGCGGATACTTTTGCAGATATTGATATTCTCAATAAAACTGTAGTGTATAAGACAGAGAAAAAACCCTAAAATCATTGTTTTAGGTCATTTTCTTTAATAAAGACAACTAAAATGGTTTTATCTTAGGTATCTTCCATGT
Source organism: Udranomia eurus (assembly GCA_018250275.1). Taxonomy (NCBI): domain Eukaryota; kingdom Metazoa; phylum Arthropoda; class Insecta; order Lepidoptera; family Hesperiidae; genus Udranomia; species Udranomia eurus. The sequence continues at coordinate 7,928 of DWNJ01000295.1, read as the reverse complement.
ATATGCAGCATTCTTGTATATGTAATATGTATTGTAGATAGATATAGATAAGGTATACAAATACACTTAATGAACGTTGTATTTAACATTTCTATTATTAATTTGTTTAGTCACCAATGCTTTCAGCGTCCTTAGGGTCTCAGGCCAATGCCAGGAGAAATAAACCGGCTGAAGATTTGATCCACAGCATTCGGCACACTATTGCGGACAATACAATGTGATATGACAGCGACCATTCACATCAGTTCACTGCCATTGCTAAGAGTATCTATCATTTATGATAGATATATATCATTTATGATAGAGAGCCTACCTATACCTAGCGAGGATAAAAACTAAAAATCCCTCGGTGACGTCCTGAACCCCCAAAGGGACTTCAACTCGGTACTCGGTTGGAGCGCCTACAACCCAGAACGCAGCCCGAACACTGCTGATATAAGCAAAACGGTGTGGCGGTCCCGGGGTCAACCGCGAAATGTTATCCGATTTTTCTTTGTTTTAGACTCGAGCTGTGTGAAAGATGGCGTCATGGGCACCTGTCAACTGATAATGGAATGCCCATCTGCCATTGAAGATATAAGGAATAGAAAAATGCCACAGGTATGCTCCTACTTCAATATACTTCTCCTTTGCAATAGAAACTACATAACTCTTCTACTGTTTACAATAGCATAGAATATGAAGCGCACAGCCCCTTGCTTGTGTAGATCGCGTGCGATCGCGTTAAGTTAAGCGTGCCTAATCAGTGTCATTAAAAATGCTGTCCAAAATGTCGGATGAGAGGCGAATAAGTTGTCGTTATTTTCGATTAAATTTTTAAAACACGCCTTATTCTTAAGACAAATTATATAAATAACGTTGGTGCTATGACGTTGTGACACTGAGACTGTATTTAATTGTATTCGTATCGAATTTTATTCTTAAAACCATGCCGTATTAACTGTAAGTTTTAACCAACGCAGCAAATGTTATTGTATTATAAGCTCAAAATGCATTTATTTAGATTATTTTAACGGCGCTGTAATTATAAGGACATTCAGCAATTTTAGCTATAATTAGTATAGAGCACTAATAAATAAAACACTGGTTTTCGATCCTGTAGTTTCCTTTATTTAAATACTCGTAATCTTACAATTAGTACACAGATTAGTTAGCGGATACATTTTTTTGGTTTTTTTTCTCACATACAGATTATATAGACAGATAGATATTAATATTGCAAGAATCCATAACATAGACATCAATTGAACACGAACCACTATTCTGATTTAATATTTAAAACAACTGCCAGTAATGATAGCCGCGTGCTTGCTTATCAACTAGTTCCGTTTCGGAACCCACTAAATGATACATCAATAAACTTGAGCTGACTTTGAGCTTCTCTACTAACACCGATTAAATTTGAATTGGAACTTGGAATATAATATCTATGGATTAATATACCGATTAATATGTTAGCTGTAAGAGGATCAAAAATCGTCGTCGGAGTCTACTCTCTACGTACAAAGTGCTAAGTTGCGGGCACTTCATCCGATTACGCGAACACTCGTTCATCAAACATCAAAGATAAATCTTTAGTTTAGAAGTCGTTTTATGCACCATAGACTAGATACATAGAGAGTAGACGCGTGTGCAAAGTCCGGATCTACTTTGCCGCGCCGTGCTTGTTGCCTTCCACCTTGATCCCGGAGGGCCCGTCGCACTTGGGGTCGCCCATGTCGACGATGAGGTTCCGGCCGATGACGTAGCTCGGGCGCGGAGTGGAGCGGTCCAGCTCGATGAACATGTTCTTGTCGTCGATGTCGCCCGCCGGCACGTTGATGCTCACCTTCGACACCCAGGCCTGGCCGGTGTCGCCCGTGCACTGCAACAGTTCAGAAGAGACCTATTCCACTAAAATTATACTGCAGCATGTTATAAATATAGATGTCATGATTTTTATAATAGATTTTTTTGTCTTGTGGTAGTAGTGTATCCCGTTTCTAACTTTTAACAGCAGAGTTTTTGGTTTGATGTTTTGGTTCGAAGGGTGTGGTATCTCCTACCACATTTAACCTACGAAGGGTGTGATAAGTATCTCCTACCACATTTAGTCGTTCTAAGCTAGCCGTCAGCAGCTGTTAGCGAGGTTAGGTTAAGTTATCATTCGGCAACATAATAGCAAAGAGAGACAAGAGGAACCAACGATATGATTCTTCATGTTGCGGGCACGGATGCTCTCGATGACGTCGGCCATGGGGATGGTGCCCTTGGAGGTGGTGATGGAGACGTAGGGGTAGGCGGGCTCGTCGCGCGTGGCGCACTCGTAGTACGCGGGCGGCGGCGCCTCCGCCGGCGCCTCGGGGGGCAGCTCGGCGCCGCGCGAGCTCGTGGCTACAAAACGTGGAACTGATCACTTCATCTATCGGTACGAGTCCGGTGTCCCATCCCTTTGATGAATGAACTCCATTTTTTTTTAGTTTAGTCCGCTTTGTAAATTAACCTACTTGAAATTAGTGACTTCACTGTATTAGTATTGGTTGCGATTAATTTGTGTTATGTGTGTCCCATTGCAATGAAGTTGAGATCACACTTCCTTACATAAAGTCCGTTAGTCCGTTTTGGTTTTTTATTGTATTAAACCGGAAAGTTAAATTTACTTACTTGGAGCAGTACTAGAAGTTAGTGAGCTGGAGCTAACTTTCGAACGTGAGGTTCTAACTAGTGAATATTATTAAACTTACCATCGATTCATTTACTATTCAAAAGTAAAAAATAACGAAATATATTGATATATGATTCTTCGTCAGTGATGCATTTATCGAATCTTCGCTATAAAATTGGAATTATCTCTTTGCAAACTGACATGTAATTGACAGTACCTGTCCTGATGGCTGCCAGAATCTGATGATGAAATCGAAAAATAACAACCTCCACTACTTACGATAGTATAGCTGGAGGCGAGTCTGCACTCGCAAGATACGATCTAAAAAATACAAAAAAAAAAACACTTTAGGAATACCCTCGTAGTTTAGATACAAAAGATTCTATTTTATGGCATTTTTCTAAAACAGCGAATGTTATACGTTACTATGAACTTTTTATTATATAAAATAATATCACAAAGAGCCTAAGGATTATTGGTAATTCGCTTAACCATATATGAAGGACAATCATAACTAGCCAGCTCAGCTGGTATGTATTGACATTCTAGAGGTTTTACCAAAAAATATTATATTTGCTTCACTAATTTTGCATTGAAGCGGAGGAGAGATTGCAGGAGGTTTGCATTGCACTGACTTGGCAGGAAGGGCTTGAAGCGCGCGACGAGCTCGAGCAGCAGCAGGAACAAGAAGACCAGCACCGCGTAGTTGGCCAGCTGCTGGTACTCGCGCCACTCCATCGCGGTAGGTCGGTCGCGCGGCTGACATATGACGGGGAATTAAGAAAGAAAGAAAATATATTTATTCACATAATGCAGACATGTATGTGCATACATAAACCAAATTGGTCATGGCAAATACACAAGAACAGCAAAGAAGAGAAAAAAATAAGATACAATTTTTAAAAGTTACCTTTTTCAAACACACATATTTTTCCCACTTAGTCCTCAGAGTAGCAACGCATTTGGGGCAAGTTGGATTCTTGGATTGATCATATTATAGATGTCCATGGACGGTGGACTGCATGCTCATTTGTTACTATTGCTGCCACAGTTATAAAATAACGGAGCGGCGATGCCTAATCTGCTAAGTTTCTAATATTTGTTGTATAACTTGTGTTTTAAGATGTTAAGCAACACTTGATTAAAAAAAATAATAAATAAAATCTCTATCCGATATCTATCCAATTATCTTCTCAGAAAGATTTCTTAGAAAGATTAACTATACAAGTGTGTGTGTGTAACTCAATTTTTTTACCTGCGGGGTGGTGTGGGGTTTAAAATCTGTATAGTCGCTACGCACTCCCCACAGGCCGGGCGGCGGCGGTGCCAGCACGTACACCGTGCGTTGCTCAATCGCTTCCTTGTACCTGACAACCGATGCATACAACCTCTGGATAAAACCGAAACGGAAATTCACAAGAGCTACACAGCGGGTGGCATAAGAGAAAAGTGTCAGGAATCTAACGAACCTCAAAACCGTAGAATAACTTGATGCTTCTGCCAATGTTAACTTAGGTCACTGGAGAAACTTTTGTTCCTAACTTTAAATTCTGAAAGATGGATCTGGATGTTCAGTTCCTTCTAAAGTTTTGGTGATTGGGATGATGTGTCATAATCGATCACAAATGATTTATAATCGGTGGATAGAGGTGCGTTAAGCTATAAGAAATTTACCTCGGTGCCTGGTATTCACGTTTCGCATAATCGAAGCTCGCCTGCTCGAGCCACCTGGGACGCATACCCGGCGCGACCATCTTTGGGCCCACTTCGGACATTTTCGGCCTCTGGTCGATCATCTTCGGCCCCATATTGGCCAGCTTTGGCTTCAAGTCGGCCAGCTTTACTCCCGAATCGGAGATCTTCGTACCCGGATCGGTCATTTGCGCCCCCGAGTTGTCCGTCTTTGCCCCCGGGTCTGCCATCTTCGGCCCCAGGTCAGGCATTTTCGGTTTCGGGTCTACCATCTTTGGCCCCAATCCAGGAATCTCCCCTTTAACTCCCTTGTCCGGTTCAAAATTAGTGCTCGGGGTGACTTGCATGCTTCTGTAATAAGCATATTAGGGGATGTCCAATATAAAATACTAGCATCAAATTATATTCTTGTGATCGTCAAACGGCTAATTAAGATGTAAGTCACGAATAAAATCTATATTATTTGTAAATGCAGCTTGATTTTTTCAAAGTTGTTTAAATTCTACTGCAGCCAGAAGAAAGTAAATGGTTGGATAACTGGTTGGATATTAGGCGTACAATGACATCACATTGTAAATTGTGATGGCCTAATTAAAAAATGTGCCTCCGGAGTCGAACCGTTTAAGTTTTTACAACAAAGTTTTAACTTTTTAGGCTACAACAATAACAAAATACCAGAGCTACGAAGCATACGACCAAGTGCTACGCGCGCGCTACGCACTTTTCATTCTTTGAACTTTCTTAAAAAATCGGTTTCCTTGAAATTTACGTTTGTGAAAATATTACACCTACTGTACATTTTTATTTCTCCTATTTTTATATAAGGGTTTAACCCTTGAAGCATAACTTCTCACAAGTTCGTTCTTTAATATTTTATATGTAGTGTATTTATATTTACACCTTTAAATTTCACGTATTTAGTTATATTCGCAATACACTTCGCTTCATTTGCTTCGCTCGTACTATCGCTTCGCCGCAAAATTTTACGCTTTGCATGACTATCTAAGAAAGTATGTGGAAAAAATGAATAGTGTTAGTGTGTCATCTATTTGCGCAAGCCACCTATTTATCTCCAAAGATTTCAAATCAACGTAATAATAGACTTATTATTGCACCGTTACTAGTATTGAGCCTTTAGATTTGAGACTCTTTCACCACTGACCTCGCTAATCGGGAATTTGGTTAGTTACCGGTGCTAAGTTCTATCTTAATGTCAAAGTTCAACTGGGAGTATCCGTTGAATATTTTAACTACTTGAACTTCTTACACGAATAAACGAACTGATGAAAACGAAATAGAAACCGCTTTATTTAAAATTAACTTTCAGTTCAAACTCAATATCCAAATCCATAAATAAATTCAGATCGCGTTAACGATGAACATCAGACACACATAACTTCTGCGAAGAGGGGTTCCGATCAATACAAAATGGCCGCTTGATTTTAAACTAACAGTTGAACGCACTTTGTTATCCTTTATCGTGACTCGAGGCCTAAAACTACCTGTTACACTTTCTAAACGAAGACTTTCTTGGTTATAGAACACTTAACGAACCTACCTCTACGAAAACCCACTGAATCTATAGAGCTTTGTCCTCCGCCTCCGAAGCTTGCGATCGGCGCAAATCAATAAATCGGCGCTTATCGAACTATGACGCAGGTACCTACGTACCTAGGTCATATTTAAATAACGTACTCATATATGCAAAATGCTTTTGAAAATGAATAAATGAAATGAAGTCAACGCGAGCGTACAAAACTCCTCAACGAGCTGAAATATGAAGCACCCCAATTTTCTTTCTTTGTTGTTTCGGTGTTAACTCGCCGAATCGAAACAAAGGGTTAAGTAGTTCCAGGCATTCGAAATAAACTCAACACACCAAGGAACAAATATCCGCCATATAAATCATTTGCTGATCAACCGAACATCATAAAATGGCCGCGCCATTGTGGGGTCCCATGCCGACATTGTTTATCGCGAATCTTGACCTACAACAACCTGTTACGCCCCTGAACAGGGAAACGATGAAATCCACCGTTCATGTTATCCACAAGTATTTTACGCCACTCTTGTATTACATTAAAATGGCCCGCCTTTGTGCCACCGGATCGGCGCCAATCAATAAATCAGACACGCCCAGAACTATGTCTAGTCGTGTATATAGAGCCTTGCACTCAAAATGCACCCGTTTTCGTAAACGCGAGCGAATAAAAACGTATCAAAACCAAGTACCGAACGAATAGTTTGGAATTATAGCGTTAAACGTTACATTGAACATAAGTCGCGCCACAAAGCAGACCCCGTGAGTACTCACCCGGATTCCAGAAGGTGCAAGTGCAGTCGGTCGCCGGCAGAAAATATAACGAATCGATCACAAATCCCTCGCCCTACAAGGGCAGGGGGTTTAAGAGGGTTTTCGACCTCAAAATGCTATTAAAATGATTTATTACAATTTAGAAGCCGGAGCGCCGTGTAGTCCGTGTCGCAGCGAAGGTAGAAAGGGCGGAGGACGCATGCGCGGTCCGGGAAGTGCCTGGAGACGAGACCTAGCTCTAAATATAGACATCGATCCAGCCCGAGTTCAGGCGACCAATCATGATGTATTGCGTCGAACTGATTTCCTGCATTCGTTCTTCGCGACTTCCGTGCTTTGGAGGCTTTGTGAACTGTTATCGTACATCGTCTCCCGCCATAATTTAAATCCTGTCCGAATAGGAATAATACATACAGGCATCGATCCAGCCGAGCTGAGGCGACCAATTGTGATGTATTACGTGGAACTGATTTCCTGCATTCGGAGTCGTTCTGCTTTCCGCAACTTCCGTGCCTTGGAGGGCTTTTTAAACTATTATCGTACACCATCTCCCGCCATCATTTAAATCGTCTGTGAATTTCTTTATAGTGATAGATCGTGTTATTCGTGTATGGGTGACCTGTGCAACCAGTAGGGCAACCAGTTACACCTGGAAATAAAAAAAACACGAGGTCCCGATGTATAAATAAACTCACTATAATCAAACTTTCAAAATTTAAGATCTTTTTTAGATCTTCTTGTCTAGTATTTATATCATTAAAATTAGTTCATATCGAAAATTATTGTACACTCTACCCAAAAGGTTGCTTGGAAGAGATCGCTGGGTTAGCAAGAAGACCGCCTTTAGTATACCATCTTCCATATTCAAATTTTGTATTTGTTAACTTGGTGTGCAAATAAAGAGTATTTGTAATGTATTGTATCATTATTACACAACATTTCATCATTGTTATATTATTGCCTTTCAAAATATAATTAGGTCTTACAACGTTTTCTTATTAAGTTTTTTAGCGTTCTGGTTAAGTGAGTCGATTTTTTATCACTGCTAAATAATTTAATAAATAAAAATGTGAAATACATACAACATAAGATCCTTTATCATTATTGAACCGCATATAAGTCATAACTATTATTATTAGAATGATATTCATGTGCAAAAGTTTACATAGGATTAATAGACACTATAAATCACACAATCTTTATATATAAAAATGAATGTTTGTCTGCATGTCATCAATAAACTCAAAAACTACTAAATTATTATGAAAATTGGTATAT